>QANX01002458.1:56950-180051 GCA_003254975.1 Ochetophila trinervis | reverse complement strand
TTATTAATTAAAAAAAATGTTTATTTTTATTTTTATTAATTTTCCTATTCAGAAAACTTTGGGCATTGCCTCTAAACTAAAATTGCACTTTGAGTCTTCAACTTCTTTTACCATTCACGTGATGACTTCGTTAAAAAATTAATTAAAAAAAAAAATTCAACGACGCAACAAAAAGTGACATTCATGATCAAAATGTCAAACTGTATGTAGTTTAAAATACATTGAATTTGTCTTTTTATATCAATTGAAAAGAGACTTTTAGTCTTTTAATTCTCCCACTTTTTATAGTAATTGATTCAATGAACTTGCTTTCAAGATGATTGGCGGAAAATATATATAATTGTGTCTATTATTCAGAAAAAATTGTTACTATGTTGTATATAAGAAAGGAGAGGGAGAAAGCGAGAAATAGAATCTGGGTCACATGTGGGGAGAGCCACGTCGATGCCATACAAACATAAAAGCCCCGGGTTTCTCGGCACCAGCCTAAAAAAACCCCTCAATTTTGACAGAGAGAAAAAGCGCCACAGCACGTGACATTTCCTCCCTTACCACCAACATCCTCTGGCCTCATCACACCTTAAAACCAGCTTACTCATCCTCAGGAGCAGACTAGCAATACCATTATTTACTTTTAAGATAATCGGGACCTGTTCCCTCTAATCATCACCTCTTAATACTAATCTTAATTTCTTGAAGAAAAAAAATGAGATAAGGTCAACGAATTGCTGTTCTTGTGTCAACGTATAGTTTACCCTCTCATGTGACTATTTTCTTTTGACCTCTGAAATCTGATGCAACTATTAGCTAATGTGCTTGGAAAAATAATTAATTTTTATTAATTTCGCTCATCGTGCACCTTTCAAGCACTTGCTCTGTGTGAGAACCAAATTGGTAAAGTATATAATTTTTTAAGCGTGTAGGCCTTTTTTTTTTTTTTATTTAAAAATATATATATTCTATATCAACCCTTCGAGAATTGTATTAATTTCACTTCAATTGAGAATTACAATTATTATCCTTACAAAAGATGTGTGAAGAAAATATTTTGATATGTGACTTTAGGTGAAATTGATAATATTTTTCAAACTAGAAAGATCAAACTATGTATGATTAAATCAACCTCCAGAACAAATAGATAAAATTAACCATTTTATTTTAAGAATGTCCACTACATTTTTCTCGCACTTCTAGAAAAATTGATCATTTACGATAATTGTTTGAAGACCAAATACTGCATGTAATTCCAGTAGCGTTGCATAAAAAATCAAATATGACACGAATAAATTTAAAAATTTTAATACGACATTCCTTTCATTAAATGAAGATCGAAAAAAGCATGTCTTAATTTTTTTAAACCGAATACGATGTTCACAATCGAGTGTTGATGTGACAATACGTGTTACATTAATATGACATTTTTGAACGTCGTAAAAACACATCAAATATGACTCACATAAACATCATATAAAATTAACAAGTAGAACATGTGGTGCTAACATATCACAAAATGCAGTACAAAACTGAAAAATAAAATGCACATTTTCGTCGCATCTGATAAAGCTTGTGGGATGTCTTATGTGCATCGCATTATACCAAATGGTGCCATTTTGTCAAATTTTCAAGGTTTTAACCTAGTTTTCTGTTCCTTCTCCCTCATTTCTCAAACCTAAGTTCAAACATGATATTATTGTTTCGGCAGTGTTTGTGGTGGGTTTTATTGGATTCTTGATATTTTGTTTGATTTTTGGTTGAAAATCATTTCAAAAATGTTTGTAATTTATAAATTGTAAGTATTTAGGTTTTTATCTAGTTTAGATGCAGCAATAAGTATTTTATGCAGGAAGTTCCAAAAGGTAAGATAGTCATAGCGGCCCATGGCAATTTATTGGTCTAATGCCTCTCTTGCATCCTCAAAGCATGTCAGTGCAGAGACAATCAGGAGAGCTTTATATTTAGGAGTCCATGTGAAAATGATTACATGTATTTTTTGATTTCCATGAAAACTCCCATTTAAAAAAAATTATAATCTATTAATTTTAGTAGTTTAAGTTGCTAAACCTTGTTCTTTTGATCAGGGGATCAACTAGCCATTGGAAAGAAAACTGACAAATTTTGGGAATGGGAACAAACATACGTCTTGCATTAGCTTTACTAGGATAGGATAAGGATGAATCTATTGTTGCTTTACCAATATATGAGCTAATTGGAAAAGGTGATGGCTTTGTTGATGTTTTCCCTTATTTGTTTTTTTAAAATTTCATATCTTTTCATTTGACTTTTTTTTCTTTGCTGGACAAAATGATTTCTAATTAAATTTATTACATACTATTGTTTTCTTCTTGTTATAATAATTTGCTTGCTATTGCACTGATTCAAAACACATATATAATTTGTAAAGCGCTTGCATATGAGATTGTCATTGTGTATATATGACATTTTTAGTGCGTCTATTTTAATTTGAATGCAACATGGGTTGCCATGTTATCGGGTATATACGGCATTTTTAACGCTTCTTATTTAGTTTTATTCTCACGAGGAATCCTTGTCACACGCATATTTAATGCGAATAGCTTGTTCATCATATTTAATTTTTGATGTGACATTTTATGTTCATCGCATTAGAGATTTTTTACTATGATGGATAATACGACCATTTCAAATCATTGTATGGAGACTTTTATAGGACATTCTTATTGAGTCATTTATGGATTTTTTATTGTAGTGTCAGCGTGCATCTTGCAAACAATTATGCATGTCACAGCCTAATAGATAAAAGTGTGTATATATATATATATTGCAATATTGGTATCATTTAAACTTTAAAATTCAAATCTTGAAGCATATATATTTTGCCCACCCATATTTATTATCTTATGGTATAATTCTTAGGCAGAAAGAAAAAGCGAGAAATTTAATATACATTGAAGGATTGAACTCAAACTTCAAATTGTAATACCAAACACAAACTAGCCCAAAATTTCAATTACCATAGTACCTCATTGATCAGTAAACGAAAATTTGAAATTCTATAGCAGAATCAGCATGCTAGAAAGTGTTAAACAACAATTATCTGAAGACCCACAGAACAACAATTATCTGAAGACCCATAGAATAACAATCACAAAATAAGATTGATAAGATGAAAAATAAAATTAATACCTCTAAGATTTACTGAAATTTGGGCAAAGATCAAAGTTCTCAACTCAAGAACAAAGATAAAACTTGTGTATGAAATCTTTGGTTGTCATTCTTGAGATTAATTCTAGGAAAACAACCTAGGTAATTACTTTAATAGGAGTATCGGTGTTGGGGTTGGATTTGGTGGATTTCTAGGGACTAGAGGATCATCTGAGATTGGAAGGTGCATAATCAAAATTGACAAACGGTGGTGAACTACGAACCTTGAGTTCAAGTGTTGCCATGGCAGTTGCTTTGATCTTATTTATTATTATTTTTTTCTCTGGATGATTCATCAGGTTGCTGAAGTCTTTGCTCTGCGTTGTTGATGAAGCTAGTAATTTTGCCACCGGCACTGAGGCAAAATGGTTTTATGGAAGTAAAAGGCAATAGATAATTTTTTCCTTGACTGAGAGAAGATATTTAAAAATTTTTCCCCTTGAAATAAAATTATGTGTTGCGCACATGACTTGTTCTATTACTCATTTTTAATAAAAGGTGCACGATAGAAGGAAAAGATTAGCACGGGTGAAACTTGCCAAAAAGAAAAAGAATGCCATGTGCAAACTCTGATATAGTGCGGGGTGCCTGCCGATAGACCTTAAAAGTTAAATTCTTTCTCAAAACTCATTATTAACCATAATAGTCTTGTTCTAAATTAAAGAGTTTTAGTAATGAGCAATTGTGCTTTGCCTTGCTCAAACACTAATACTAGCAAGTTATATAGGAAAAAGGTTATGGGAAATGGTGTTGAAGGTGATGATTACACTGTTGGTATTCAATTCGCTGACTTTACTTCACCATGATGAGAAAGTCACCCTGAATTTGATTGCGGGCATGGAGACGCGATTTCGCTATTTTTATTTTTATTTTTTATTTTCAGATCAATCACAAAAAATA
Organism: Ochetophila trinervis; assembly: GCA_003254975.1. Classification (NCBI taxonomy): domain Eukaryota; kingdom Viridiplantae; phylum Streptophyta; class Magnoliopsida; order Rosales; family Rhamnaceae; genus Ochetophila; species Ochetophila trinervis. The sequence goes on along the minus strand of QANX01002458.1, from coordinate 175,971 downwards.
TTTTCTCAGTCACAAACTTCACTTTCGACCCACCTCCATTAGAATGATAGTCGTTGGAAATTCCCGTGGAGTCTCAGGAACCGTTGGTGTTGGTATTAGAGGAAAGGTTCCTAAAGAGGATAAAATGGGTTTGAACCATGGAAAGGCAAGGAGAGAGGTGGAGAAAAAGGAGCTGGTCATTTTAGAAGAGCTCATCGGCATGATTAAGAGAAGGTGGAGGATTTACGACAATAGGCGGAATTGAGAACTCTAAAGTTTTCAAGAGTGGAAAGGAATGGTCATTGTTTGAAAACACCTAGATTTTCTTTCCTAAATGGTTACCACAGAATGTGTAAAAAATACTACAGTTCAATATATGAAAGTTTGGGTTAAAAATGTCAAAAAAAAAGATTTAGGAAACATAAGGCTTTTTTGTTTTCTTTTATAAAATGGAGATATATATGAACATTACTGAAATAAATAAGAATCTAGAATATTGAGAGGTTTTACACTATTAGGTATCTATCACATAAGTTGTATTAGCTAGTAAATTCTAAGGAGAGATTACGGTACTTTAATGAATGAATAGAAATAGTATTGTTTCCTCGCTATTTTCTCTATCTCTCATATCTGAATTTTTCTATGTTGTTTATATTTCTTGATTTTATAACATGTTGTCAGCACAAAGTCTATTGTAAAGTGGGTTTTTCTTGAGCCACCGTCAATGCAGTTTTGACGATCTATTTTTTACTATTATTCTCCTTACTTTCTTGACTATCTAAGATTGACGCTTTCATCTTCAAATTTTGGATATTTCAATTGCTAGGTTTGATAGGGCCTTAAATCGTTTGTTCTTTGCAAATATGCATTCTTGTGATCTTTTTCTATAGCTAAGGGCATCTCTAGTATTCTACCAATTACTGCCATTATGTGTGTCTAATTAAAAGTCCAATACCAAGAATGTTTTATTATCTTAGTGGGAGTTTATTATCCTAGTGGGAGCTATTTTGTAAAATGATGTTGAACAAACAACGTCATTGATTGTGAAGGCATAGTATGTGATATGTTTTTGAGACTATGAGAATATGCTTTTGGGTGCATGTTTTGTTATGTGGCCAATAATGCTTTATCATTATGTTGAGAGTCTCATTTTGTTTTGTAAAAGCTTGTTACAACATGGTCGAAGACCCACTGCCAAAGGTTACCCTATAGACTTGATTGAGGAGCATGTGTTCCATAAGGGATTGTAGAGCAATTGAAACTATTGTAGCTCAGTAAGAGTTTGTAGTATGCAATAATGTCCATTTTGTACGTTGTAAATTCTTAAGTATTGCCTTATGAACATTACATACATGTATGTGGATCATTGTTATATATTAGATGTTTAATTACACATATCGTTGCTCCTTGTGCTAGAAGGATTGTTTAAGACTTTTAGTCTCTGTATATGTATAAATTGATCCACAGGTACCATGGAGAATTCCTACTACCTAGTTTGAGTATGTTGTTGTATCATGTCACTATACAATGTGCTTAAATGAAATGATAGTGTGATGGAGAATTGCGAATGGTAAATAAATCTCTACTACCTAACTAAGTGTATGGCATGCAACTTACTTGGTTAAAATGGTATCTATTGTTTTGAGAGATTTGCTGAAAAAATCTCTACTGCCTAGTCTGGTACATTGTTGTGTCTTATTCGCATGCAATGTACTTAGATAAAATTGTATTTTGTTTTGGGAGATTATGTAGCAAAGGAGTTGGTTGTTGTATATTATGATTATGCAACCCAAGTGAGAGAATGTTAGAAATTTAAATGTGTACTGCCTATAATTATGTGACTCATAAGGCTTGTTTTTACCAGTAATGTAACTGGCTTTTGGTTATTAACTTTTACAATGAATCTTTTGGGCACACTCTCTTCGTAATTCTTTAGTCGACCCATTAGATGAAGGACCCAATATCTCTCAAAAAGCTCAGTTAGCTCATTCGCAATTTTTATCAAATTATTAATATTATTATATTAATTTTTGTGTGTATAAAAAAGTATTGATGAGTCATGTGACTAGCACATGACTTCTGCCTTTGTATAGAACATAAGCATGTTAGTGCTAGGTTTATACAAAACATATATTATCTAACTATGACAACAAAGGTTTTTGGTAGATAGAGGAGAATGGGTTCAATATTTTTTAACCATTGTAGCTTATGTTCATATGATTCAATGGCTTTTGGATGGACAACGTATGGAAGTAGGTAATTACAATCTAGTAAATAAAGTTTTCAATATATGGATTGATCTTGGGATTTACATTATAGTTTATGTATCTTTGTGACTCTATACTTTAGCATGTGTATATGAATGGAATTCTAACATTTAAATCTTCTACATAATTATCTTGTGATATTGACTAATTAAGGTAATTAGTTTTCTTGGATCTAATGCATTTAAATACATATACATAAGTAAATAAAATATTACAATAAGATTAATCACATCTGTATGTGATTAATAATTCTATTTTATTTTGAGTTGTTTTACTTTCTTATTCTAATCTTCTACTGCTTACAATTTTTCTTTAGGGCATGTGAGTGAGATTTATATACATATATGCAATATATTGAATAATTTTATATTTATATTTTTGTCATCAATATACATGTGTGCAATGATTTTAAGTGCATAGACCAAACTTCATTTTTGTTTTGGCATATGACTATTTCAGTTATTCTTGATCCAATATGATGTGTCAAATTGTTGAAACTCAAATCGATTTAATTTAAGAAATGGATTATTTTTCCTATTGGTATGGTACGGGATGCGTGCATTATGGGTAAATTGATTGAACGATTGTCTCATATTATAACTGGCGTGAAGTCTCCTATATTTTTGTAATATACCCAAACATATATTTAGTGGCCAATATTGTTTGTTACTAAGATAGTTTATTCTTTTTACTAATGCTCTAATGCAAAAGACATATATGGACTTTAAGTCTACTTGTGTGCAGTTTATAGATTATAAAATCCAACTTGTCATGTTGGAAAATTCATGAGCATTCAATGACTATTGGTATTATTGTTAAGCATTTTGTGCCTTGTATTCATACGTAGTGATTTACTTAATTAATTAAGCACATGAAGTTGCTATTTAGACTACTTATTATAAAAGTGAAATTACCTTTTATACTTTTGGGTACATACAATTTTACAAGCTGTAAATTTTATCTTAGTCCGGCCTAAAGCATATCAATATTCCCCTATTTAAATTGTAGATGAGAGTAAACCTAATGTTTCCAATTTTTTCACTGTTTATGTATTAATTGAACCATGTTTTTATTTATTTTGTTGATTGATGAGGTATATTTCTGGGCATTAAGGGGAAAAACCTTGAAGCTTAAAAATGAATGCCGTTAAATTTAGAAAGACCAGTTGAATTATTAAAGTTCATTAACTTATACACTTGCAAGGCTAGCAATACAACTGCGAAGGCATATTCAAATGAGTGATAAATCTCATATTTATATTAAATACACACCATTATATTTGGAGATCCTCATGGGACATCTATTCAGCCAATATAATGCCAGAAGCATACATGACCAATAGAGGCTAAAGATGCAAATCAACAAAAAATATAAAATTGTAAATTATAATTTATCACTTAGTTTGTCACTATCTAAGCCTCTTGAAAAGGTAAACTTTTGAAGAAAGCAATCCCGGTCGATTAAAAACAACTGCACCATGTAGAATGGCCAAGTTTTGTCTTGGTAAATACAAGGATTTGGTTGATAATTAACTATGTCAACACAAGAGACCAATTTGATAGAAAGTGTTTGTTTTCGACAATATCTCTGCATCTACAATAATCTTACTATCTCAAAAAATAATATGGATCCAATGATTCATGCCAGAATCCTTCAGATGGATTTTGTAGAAAGAAGTAATATAACTTGAACTATGTATATATAATATATATATTTATAAGCATGATGTTTTACACCTATTGTCTGAGTACCAACACTGTGGTCCTTGTCAAATGCAAGCGGATTTTTATGAGAAAGCAAAATAAGGTGGTTAAATATAGAGCGTGTGGTTGCCTAAGGTTTTTCGCAGAGACCCAACATCAATTTTTATTTGATTTATTACATTCCATTATCTGATTAGTTTGCCAGTTAAAGAAAGGTTGATATGCGCCTAATAGACGTAGTGATTGCATACTTATATGAGTCAGTGGGCACAAATTAAATGTAAAGTTTGTTGATGCATTTTGAATAATCGGTATGTATGAAAATGATACTCAAAATATAAAAAATATAAAAATGCAAAGATCTTTGTATTGTCTAAGCAATCCAAATGTATATGTGTACAATTGCTTAATTACATCTTGAAATAGGAAAATGTAAATAATGAAGTTTGTTCTTGCGTGTTCATTAAGAAGTCGTAGAATGACTTTCATTATTTATCGCAGTATATGTTGATCATATGAGTTACACCTATAATAATTCAATCCCTAAAAGTGAATCAACATCCTTTAGATCCAATAAAGTTATTGAAGTGGTATTAGGGCGAGAAGTTCCCTTTCTTGGCATCATATGATCACTTAATTAATTTGCAAATTGCACTAGACCTGATAAGTATTTGCAATGAATTAGCTAGCTAGGTCTAAAGTTATACCTACTAGAAGACATTGGGTGGATGTTAAGCATGCTCTTCATTATTTTCAAGGGTTTAAAAAGTTTGGTTAATATTAACCCCTTGAGCTATTATGATTTTAGTAATTTAATCCTTATAGGCTACGTTTGGGACACATGATTGGATCCGATTGGATATAGCTGGTAGGATTAGATTTGTTTAATCCTGTGACGCGTTTGGTGCAATTTTAGATTAGATGACAGGATTTAATATTCTGTATTTAGTGTAGTATTAAATTGGATTATATTTTAATTTTTTTAAAATATTTTATAAAATGTAATTTTAATTATTAATTTAAATAAACATATAAAAAATATATTGTAATATAATTCTAATTACAAATTTAGTGAAACATAATATTATATTTTTACAAAAAAATAAGCATAATTTAATAAAAATATGTCATAATTGTTCATAACAAACAAAAAAAGCTACTAAAGTTAAAAAAGGAAAACAAAAAGAATAAACATAATGCACATGTGTTAATATACTCATAATAACTACTCTAACTATCCTAATTTCTAATCCTAGTCCGCTTCTTATAATTCCAGGTAAGAGAATGGGTTTGTAAATCCAGTTAAGAGGGATTTTAAAAGATGGACCAGATTTCTTAATCCTCTAAGATTGGCAGCACCAAACACCAGATAAGCCCATCAATGGGATATAGAAATCCAATCCCCTTCCTTATCATGTGTCCCAAACGCAGCCATAATATCTTCACTGGCTAAGTATGCGCACTTTAGAGAAAGTATTGCGATAAAGTGGATGTCTAATAAGCAAATATTGGTTTAGACCTTCTAAAGTCATTTATAAAGAAATAGTCGGACATGAGTTTGTATGTTTCAGATCCTTAGTTGTGCACATTTACGAGTATTGTGGTTTAGTCTTAAATAAAGAAACTCCAAATACATAGTTTGAGAACTACGCAACTTGCATTGCATAAATAAAAATGGATACTTTTAATAAAACAAAATAAGTTATTTTATATACATAAGCTCCAGGACATTGGTAAAAATTATACTCCCGAAGTGTGCCTAAGTTATAATCTTGCAATTTTATTTACTAAGTCATTGCCTAATGGTACTTTTGAGAACCATGTATATGGGATAGGCATCTGCAGAATATATTAGTTATTTTCATTAGGGAAAATAATAATTTATCGACCTAGTATGTTGAGCCAAGAACGATTTTAGTTGTACTTTTTTCCTTAGTTGTACGCAACTAGATTTTGATAAGCTCAAGTTGGTTCTTGGTGATGTGGCTACGAAAGGCGTTGGGAATGTTTTTGAAGAGAAATCTTATGCTTTGGAAGCTAAGGGAATGCATAGCGTCAGACATCCCAATCCGCTACTTTGACTTCTGTTGTTCTTCTAATGCAAAATTATTCAACGATTATTAAGAAGGGAAACAATATCTTTGTTAAGGTCAATTAGAGAGCTTTTCAAGATTGTTTAAATCTTTTTAAGTTTTCTCTAATGTCTAGATTATTTCTAGCTAAATGAGACATTCCTTGGAAGTTAGGAGACCTCAAACTGAAGTTTTTTTAAATTTGTGTTCTAGCTAATTGGAGGCTAATTTCTTTAGGTATAAGATGTTATCAGATTCTGCTAAAGTCGGCTGAGGAGAAGAGTTTGGACTGGGCTAAAGGAGCTATTGCTTTGAAACCAAGTGCTTTTAGGCTTAAAGAATGGACTCCAAAGTTTAATCCTTCTTGTTGATGGTCAACAAATGCTTAAGTTTGGATTTGGTTTTATGATTTGAATTGGGTTTATTGGCATCATCAAATATTATCGGATCTAGCTCGAGACATTGGTATCCCTCTACGATTTGATGCTTCCACTTTATCTGGGGATTTTGGCCATTTTGCAAGAGTTTTGGTTGATGTGGATTTATCGTCTCATCTCCCAGAAAATCTTTAATTTTCAAAGAGATGGAATTTGTAATAGTGTTGGATATGAGATGACTCATTGTAGGCTTGTTGAAAAACAACTTGTTAGACAAGCTTCTTTAAAGAAAGAAAAAAGTTGGGATGGCCACGTAAATAATAACGTTGTTTATGTTCCTAAAGGTAAGGAAAATGTGACTCAGTCTTCAAGGGTTCCTTTGGATGGGGTGGCTTCCACCAAAGAAGTTCAACATGAAGGCTAAAAGGAAATTATCAGATGACAATTATGATAAGGTGTGCTATGCGGTAGGTTCTTCTAGTGGTAAAGGCATGGTTGGTAATGCGCCTTTTGCAAATGGCAATGTTGTATTGCCTCTTACTGAGATGGCTTTGGATTGTAGGTTGCTGAAATAAACATATACAACACCTCTAATGAGTTAACATTGGTCATGTCCTTTGTTAATGTGGCTTATGTGTCTTTATTGTCTCCCGAGCTGGATAATTTGACTTTAGTTGCTCTAGATGAGGTTGTTATTGAAGTTGATAATTGAGAAACAGTGTTGTCTAAAAAGAGTTAGAGGCGAAGTTGCCATCCTAAAGGAGGGGTTGGGCTTAGAAACTTAGGGAATATACCTATTATAAAGGCTTCTCATAAGCATTTATTTCTTTTTTAAGGTTGTTGTCCTTTAGGATTGTTTTTTAGTTTCATCTCATTTGTATGACTTTTTTCTTACATTTTTAATTTTATCATGGGGCTTCCACAACCTATTATTATTGTTATTGTCATTAGACTTGTTTGATGATTATTGTTGGGTAATTGGTAAAGAAACTAAGCTTCATTTTTGGTATGACAATTTGATTGGTTCACCGTTGGTTAAGCTGTTAAATTTGGAGGACTTTATTTGGGATCTGGATGCCTTGGCTTTGAATTTTCTGGATTCTGATGGGGTATGGCATTTACCTACTAGTCTTGATACTTATTTTCCTCATATTTCTTTGCAATTAAGGAATTACATAATGCCAAACATGATAATGATAAGTTGCTTTGGAAGTATTCATGATGTTTCAAGCAAGCCTATGTATAGACATTATACTAATCATGGTGTTGTTCAAGATTGGCTTTATAAAATTTGGTGGTGTTACATTCCTCCATCTAGATCTTTTCTTTGTTGGTACGTTGGCTTTCTACAGATTGCTATTTTATTAAACTCGAGTTTACTTTTATTACTCCTTTGTGCCAGCAGAATTTGAAAGACTTAACTCATCTTTTTGTTAATTGTCCTTTTACTTATGCTTTTTGTTGTTAGATCTCTAACTTTTTTGAAGTTCTTTTGAATAAAACGGGTTTCCTTGTAGTTTTATTCATGGATGTCATTACAGTTCCTTGGAGCTCGTAGCTATTCTATCTCTGAAGGCTTTTGTTGCTGCTGGATTTGATGTGATCTAATTTGCCCGGAATCAGAGCTTGCACTCGATTTTTTCTCATGGATTCAATTTAAGTTTGCAATCTATTGTGGAAACTAGTTATGTACATTTGATTTCAATGTATAAGTCGGTGTCAGATCTTTTGTTGCTTTTCAAGCTAGGGGTTCAAGCTTTTCCTTACAAGGCTCCTAAAGAAATTTTTGTGTCATGGTCTTTTCCTTTTGCCAATTAGACTAAGGTTAATGTGGATCGGGCATTTTGAGGTACTCCAAATCCTGCTGGGGCTAGGGGAATGTTTCAGACTAGTAGTGGTTTTGTTAGAGGTGCTTTTTCTTTGCATTTACAATTTCATTATGCTTTTGAACTAGAGTTATGGCAACAATTTATGCTATAGAAACTGCTTTTTAAATTTTCTTGGATCCCTCTATGGGTTGAGAGCGATTCCATGTTTATGGTTAAGTTGTTCCAAAGTCATTCTCTTAAGGTTCCTTGAAGATTTTCATGTCAATAGTACAATTGATTATTGATTCTGATAGCTGTTGATTTCCGTGTGTCTCATGTTTAACTTAAAGGCAACAAGGTGGCGTATGAGCTTTTGAAATTTGTTATTTAGGTTTCTTCTGATTAGTGGTGATTTTATTTACCCAATTTTTCTTAAATGCTCGTAGGAACGATGTTAGTGAAATTAGTTCTTATAGATTTTGTACTTGATTGTAATATGGTTTATTTTCTTCTCCTGTTGCTTTTTTTTCTTGTTGGTTGTTTTCCCCATAGAGGTATTTCTTCTTTCGGATTTTTAATGAGGTCGGGGTGGACTAGCTTTGGGGGATTTATTCCTTTTATTTGACAATACTTCTTTTTATTTAATTTCATTTGTCTTACCAGAGAATTGAAGTTGTTTCCTTTTTTCTTTTGCATGCATCTTTTTATGATTATTTTATTATTTTTGGATTGTCTAATGGAGTTCCCGTTTTGTCGGAAGGGAAATTTTGGTTTGCAGTGGTGAAGTTAGGTTTGGGCTTTGCTTCACGTCAATTCTCATCAATTCTCGTCAGTTTAGGAGTTTCTTCATGTTATTTGTCATCATTGTTATTATTGTTAGAGTTCTTTGCGCTCTGGTTCATTGTCATTATCGTCTGTGATCTACTTTTGTTTTTCAGCTCCGACAGTGATGGTTTTTTGGTCTCTGTTTGTCGGTTCAGTGTTGTTTTTGATTTCCTGCTTCATTTTGCATGCGTTTTGGCTACTTTTGCTTACTTGCTTCATTTTTCATGCATTTTGCATGTAAAGAGTTTTGAGGTTTTTACCCAAGAGGTCTTGTTTCGTTTTGCTGCACAGTGGTTTGGTTTTGGCTTTTTGTTTAGTATAGGGTCTTTTGACACTTCTTGGGAAGTTATTTTGGCTCAGCAGAATGTGAAATAGGTATCAACAATGGTTCTAGTTTCTCTAGTGATGCAACATGTGGCCTGTAATTTGAATAATGTATTTGCTTTTGTTGAAGGTCCTTTTTTGGTGTTTATAGGAGGTTCAGCTGTTGTACATTTTTTTGGACATCCTAGGGTTTTAGAGGTGGATGTGAGGCAGCAACGAAGTTTTTATGCTGCATTTGTTTCGGGGCGCTCTTAATCCACGAGTGTTTTGCCTCTAGTGAGCAATTCAACTCCTTTTTCGCTTAAACTTAGGGATATTCCCGTTATTAAAATTAATGACAATGCTTTTAATTAGAGGATGCATTTATGTCAATTTTCTTTAATTAGGAGATTTATTCTATCAAAATGGGACAAACTTTGGTTGCTTGCTAACCTCACTTCTAAGTTACAAACGATTTGGAACTTATAGAATTTGCAGTTGATTTTGATTGGCTGGGATTACTTCCATGTGTTGCTCTTTTCTGATGAAGATAAGGGTTGAGTTTGTGCACAGGGATCAATTAATATGAAACTAGGAATTCTACATCTGTAAAAATGGGACCTAGATTTTAATCCATCTCTTCAGAATACCACAAACACTCAAGTTTGGGTTAAACAGTATGATCTACCTTGGGCTTATTAGCATCCTCAAATCTTGTCAAATTTAGCTCGTGTTATTGGTGTGCCTCTGCGCATTGATGCTTCCTTTTATCAGGTAACTTTGGTCATTTTGCGTGTTTTCTTGTTGATGTTGATTTATCTGGTAATTTTCCTTAGACCTTAGCTTTTGAAAGGGATAAAATTTGGTCTTATCTATTGGTTGTGTATGAGAATTTTCTGGCTTTTTGTTTAGTGTGTAATGGCATTGGCCATATGTTTGTTGACTGGTGTTCATTGGATAGATTTTAGAAATTGTCTAAGATGGACAAGGTTGAACCTTCGGTAAAGCAAATTTATAAATCCAAGTCTCAGAGGAAAACTGATACTGGTGTGACTGAGAAAGTAGTTTTTAATGTTACTAAGCATTAATTGTTTGGGAAAATTTTGGGTGAGGTGGTGCATGATAAGGTTAATATAAGCAATCGCTTTGAATTGTTAAATCAATCTAGCTTAGAAAAAGGTGGGTCTTTGGTAAGGAATGTGGTGAATTAGCATTTGGAAGTTCCCAAACTTTTCGTATTAGTTCTACAAATGAATTGGTTATTGAACTTCTGTAGACTTGGGTAGAACAGTTGGAGGCCTAGGTGATAGATAGAGAGGAAGCAAAGGTTTTGGTGGATGAATTGACAGAGCTGGATAATCGAGGCAGTAAGGCCAATGTGCCTTTTGATGCTTCCGGTGGAAATAGTTTATTGAAAATTTTTGTTGCTTTTGTATAGAGGCAATCAAACTTAGAGAGTAGTCTTTTTCTTGTTCAATTTCATGGCAGGGAGCAAATGGTTGAGGGAGGAAAATCTTGGATTCGTGGTAGGCTTTCTAAGAATATTGGTCAACATATTGTTCAAGAAAAATTGGAGGCCAATGCTAGTAAACCCATGACGAGGGAAATTTCTCACAACAAATCTTAATGATTAGTGTACTTTACTGGAATTGTCACGGGATTCAAAATTTTCCTTTGCAGCGTGTTTTTCATCATCTTGTGACTACTTATCGACCTTTGGTGGTTTTTTAGCTGAGCCTTTGGTTAGTTTTTCTTCTATTCGTGATTCTTTTTGGTCTCTCTTAAATCTTCATTTGTTGGTTTTAAATTAGGTTTTTTGCAATGTGCCTACTTTATGGGTTCTTGTTTCCATTAGTTTGCTAGATGCTTGCGTTTTTTTTTTTGGAGGAGCAGCATATTACCTTATCTTATCTGTTGTTTAATCAAACTCATTATTTGACTAGTGTTTATGGTTTGGTGTCTCATGTTGGTCGTCGTGAGTTATGGAGTTCTTTGGTTTGGTTGAGTTTTATTGTTTCAGGTAACTAGTTTATGATGGGAGACTTTAATGCTCTTATTAGTGCTCACGAAAAAACAAGGCCCATTCTTTCAAGGATTTCTTGTAAATTGTTTCACGTAAATTTGTTCATCCTTGGGTACTTATAGCAAACTTTAGTGCTATTTTGTGCCTCCATGAAAATCATGTCCTATTTCTTGTAAGAATTTTAAAACACAATGGATTGATACTAAAGGTACCTTTTTCATTTAAGCACGTAGTTGTATGAGAACTTATTCTGACAGTACACTAGATTGAACTTTTTGTAACAATTTAGGTGTTGATTTTTGGGACTCTTTTACCTGTCTAGCTTTGCCTCGTCATCACTTGGATTATAACCCATCAACCTTGAATAAGCAACAATTCTCAGGGCCTCGGCCTTTTTGTTTTTTTTTTTTATCTATGTGGACTACACATGTGGATTTCACAACAGTGGTAAAAAATGGGTTGGTCGACTTCTTTGGTTGGTAACTTTATGTAGCTCGTTATGGCGAAGTTGAAGAACGTTAAAAAGAGAATTAGAATTTAGAATTCTGTAATGTTTGGTTAAGTTGATGTCTGGATCAAAGATGCCCAACAAAATCTTAAAAGAGTTCAAAATCTTATTGGCTCTCAAAGGTTTTTTGAGATTTTCTTTCAAAGAGAGGTGGCGGCCGAACATGCTTTGGATTTAGAGTTGCAGAGAGAGGAAATGCTTATGAAAGGAAAATGCAGGTTAAAATGGTTAGATATGGTTATAGAAATTCTACTTATTTTTTATAGAGTTTTGAAGTCGATAAAACTAAAGAAGCCTTTTACTTATTTTATGATCAATGGTGCATGTAGGATCATCATCCAATTCAAGATCATGCAATTTATTACTTTTCAGATCTATTTTCTAATCAAAGAGGCGGCTTTCTAAACAAGGAGCTTATTCGGAAAATTATTCCTTCATCTTTGAATATCGATGAGAATGCTCTTTTTGTGTCATCTCCATTGTTGAGGATGTTATAGCTACGGTGTTTGAGTTGGATGTTTCTAGTGCTCCCGGTTCGGATTGGTTTTTTAGCTTTTCTCTTTCATTATTTTTGGGAGATCATTGGAGAGGATGTCATTTTAGCTACTTAACTTTTCTTTCAGTATGGCTAGTTATCTTCCAGGTTAAACTCTAATTCTATTGTTTTAATATCGAAAGTAGTGGATATTTTCGCTATTGATCAGTTAAGGCCTATCATGCTTAATAATTTTCTTTTGAGCTGATTATGAAAATTTTGTTGAATGTTTTCCCCAAATTAGTTTGATTTTATCAAAGGTTGTTTTATTCAGAAGTGTTGTTGCTGCTTCGGAATGCATGAATCTATCAAATCAGAAATGTTTTGGCGGTAATATAGCTATGAAGATTGACATCCGAAAAGCATTTGACACTTTAAATTGGGACTTTCTATTGGCAGTTTTAAAGTCTTTCAGTTTTTCTAACACGATTTGTGGTTGGATCTCTAACATTTTGCATTATGCTTGAATTTGAGTTCCTTTAAATGTCTCGCTTTGTGGTTATTTTTGTTGCTCGAGAGTGGTTAGGCAAAGACATCCGCATTCCTCTATTTTGTTCAATATTGTTGGATATTGTTTTGGAAATTTCAGTCAAGTGAGTTGATTCCTATTGTAGCTAATAGACATACTATAGCTCCTTTGCATTTTTTGTATGCGTATGATATTCTTTTGTTTTGTAGATGAACGACAAATAATATTAGGAAAGTGGTGGACATTTTTCATTTGTATGGCCAGGTGGCAAATCAACATATGAATTGGGAGAAATCACATATTTTCTATTTTAGTATCTATACAAGCTCATATGGTGCAAGCTGTTGGCATGAATCATGGTGTTATGCTGTTTAACAATTTGGGAGTCCTTTTGTTTAAAATAAGGGTGGGTGATAGTTTGGTTTGGGCAGTCTTTGAGAAAAATCAAATCGAACCACTGCGGACAATTTGGTTAAGTTACAAACCAAACTAAATAATTCATGACCAAATTAATTTAGTTCGATTGAGCAGTGTATGTTCTTTTAATTAGTTTTAATTTAAAAATAATGTTTAAAATATGAATGTAAAAATATCATGTCAATATATGAATGTGTTAATTAAAAATCATTTTTTACATATTTAAATGCTTAAAATTCAGATTAAATAGTATATAATAAATATATATAATACATTAAAATATATAATAACGGTTTGATTTGAGTTGGTTCGTTTTGACAATCGTCCAAACCACAAATCGAATCTCTACATGCGGTTTGACAAAATAACAAACCAAGCCAAACCATTTAATCTTTAAAAATCGAACCAAACCAAACCAAAACCAAAACCAAAGATTTGGTTTGGCTTAGCAGTTTGGTTTGGTTTATGCATACTCTTAATTTAAAGGAAAGCCTAAATTTAGTTAACTTAATCCTATTGCTGATAAAATTTTAGCTCATTTTGATGTTTGGCATGGTCTGGTTCTCTCTTATACTGGTCGGGTTTGTTTGATAAATTTGGTCATTAAGTGTGTTTTTGTGCATTTGTTTATGATTTACAAATGGCCAATGAAGCTCATCAATTTCATGCAAAATGCTATTAAGAATTTTATTTGGTTAGGGTCAATTAGTGACTATTTTGGTTTGAATGTGACTGAGGCTCATTATTGCAAACGAGGTTTGGGCATAAAAATTTGAAACTTTTTAACACGTCCTTATTGAGTTCGCTGACTTAGAATATTTTAATTGAGCCTTCCTTTGAGTTTTAGTTTATACGTGGCAAGATGAAAGGCAAATTTAATACACATTTTTATCTCACCTCTTCCCTCTAGACGGCGGTTAGGAGTACTATTTTGGATCTGCATAATGATAGCACTTGGATTATTGGTCATAAATCTCAGGCTAAGTTATGGCATGATAACTGGTGGGTAAACCTCTAATTAATATTGTGAATTTAAGGAATTTTATTTGGGATCCGAATATAATTGTTAACAGGATTATAGATATTTTGGATTATGGGTTACTTGTGATGATTTTAAAGCTGGTTTTCCTAATTTAGTTAAGAGAATCAAGAAGGTTACAGTGAAAGCTATGGATCATGATAACCTAGTTTAGCAATTTCCAAAAAAGGTAATGTCAGTTATAAAGATGTTTACTTTAGTTTTTTTCTCCTATTATTGCTCGGGGCTGGGAAAAATGTCTTTGGAAACCTTTCATTTCAGGATCCATCAGTCTTTTTTGTTGGTGGCTCTTCATGAATAGAATTACAGCAGATGAGACTCTTCTTAAAAGAGGTATTTCTATTGTTTCTTGTTTCCATCTCTGTAGAGTTGCAGTGAAGGACATATAACAACTTCTTCTTCAGTGTTCTTATGCTCACACGGTGTGGGAGTTTTTGGGTAATTTTTTTGAGCTTATGGTTTACAATTCTAATACTATTGTGAATTTGTTTCTCTCAGCCACAATGGTCCAAATTAGTGCTTAGTTATTTAATCTATGGATGACTAGTATTATTGTTGCTTATAATACAATATGGTTTACTAGAAACAGAGTTCTTCCTAGCAACCAAGCCTTCAGTTTCATTACATGTTCTATCAAATAGGAAAATCTAAAGCAAAGCGGGCATATGCATAATTTGGCTTCTTATAAAGAGATTATGGGTGCATCTTTCTTCACCTAGAGCTCCAAAATCCCATGCATTAAGGTCTACTACATCCCTACTGGACTATGGTGAATAATGATGAGACGACTCTAGGAAGTCTGGGTCTCACGAGAATTGGCGGTATTTTCAAAAATAGTAAAGGTTTTGTAAAAGGTTGTTTCTTGGTTTCTTTTGTGGAGGTTTGTGCATTTGAAGCAGAGCTCATGGCTGTGATGAATTCTCTCAAATGTGTGAAAGTGCTCTTTTGGAACTATCTTTGGTTAGAAAGTGATTCAATGTATGTGGTGAATATTCTTTCATCTCATTTGGTTTTGGCCCTTAGAGATATCATGCTCGTTGGTCGCAATGTTTGGATTTTATTTCAAACATTGAGTTTCGGGTTTCTCACATTTATAGGGAAGGAAATCGGTTGTAGATTTGCTTTCTATCAATGCATTGGGTATTTCTCACACAGTTTGGTGGTTTGCTATACTTCAGTTTTATGCTGCAGTTCATCATGAAGACATATCGGGTCAGGATGCGTATAGATTTACTTAGTTTCTTTATGCCCATATCTTTCCTATTCCTAACTAGGTTTGTGCCAAGTTGGATTCTAAGGAAGGTAAAACCCTCTATTTTGTAAGTTGTATTTTCCTTATTGATTTTGTTATTAATTCCATGTTTGTGTATTCATTTATGATCTACAAATGACCTTCAGGTTTGTTGTCTTCTTTAAATAAATCTATTGATAACTTTATTTGGACGAGTCAGTTTTGAATAAGAAGTTGGTTACTATAGCTTGGGATAGTTGCTATTTGCCAAAGCATAAGGGTGGCCTGGGTTTTAAAAAAATTGGCTATTTTTAACCATGCTTTATTAGCTTAGCTTACGTGGAAATTTATGTTGGATAACTCTTTTGTTTATTCCTTTTTGCATGCACGTTACATGGGTAAGCTTAAGGTCAATTTTTATACCTTCCTTTATTTAGCTAGCAATGCGTAAATTATATGGGGTTTAATCTTTTGAGGGCTGTTGGATTATTGGAAAACATTCCAAAAAGGATCTTTCTTCTTGGTTGGGGGTGTTGTTGATTACAATGCTTCCTCATGTTACGACAACAAATATATTGGTTTCCTCTATCTGGACTTCTGATGGTTTTTGGGACCTTCTTGTTTGTTTTCGAGTTGCTTATCTGCATGTTGCAAGTTTTGTTGATCGAATTTCAATGGATCTGTCTTCTTGGGACACTTTTGATGAGGACATCGAACCATACAGAGGAGGTGGTCCATATGATGGATTAAGCTATCTAGGAGATTTTATTACACGTGGCCAAGCCAAGCAATTCAAGAAGGCTTTGGATCTTTATATTCAACAAGCTTTGGATAAAAAGCTTGGGAAAGCTATGGATGGGCTTAGGGTGTCTACATGTATCAATTTGTTGAGCTACATTAAAGATTAGGCAAGCTTAGGCTTATGGCATGCATGGGACGCATGGATCAACCATAGGAGGAGTATGGGCTTAGGGCCTAGGCATATTCCTACTTGAACCATGGGTCTGAAATTATCTTGTAATTTAGTTTATCAGTTAAGGATATATTAGTCTTTTATTTAGGTTTTATTTCCTAATTTCTAAGGTTTATTATTTAGGAAACTATATTTGGAATACATTGTTTTTCTATTTAAAGGCCAATTCGGCCATCAATAAAAAAGATACGAATTATTCAGCAATATTGTGAGATATATTTTTCTTTTCTCCTTCGTTCTTCTAGTTCACGCCTAGGGCTTGTCTAAAGAATAATTTTCCAACTTATCAATCAAAGAGCGAAGCTTTGATTGTGGCGTTTGTAGCAAGGTTCTTGTCTCTTCCATAGACAATGGGTTAAGCTTCTATGCCAAGGTTCCAATCTCTCATTGGATTGAAGGTTGAAGTAAACTTCGTAACCATTGTAGAATGATCCATCCCGCAGGGATTTGCATCAATTTTGGTTTGGAAGTTTTCTAATATTGGTTGGTTTTCTTCGAAAGGGATATATTTGCATATTATTAGTCATGAAGAGCAATTGATGCTTGAATGTGCTAGTTTTATTTGAAATTTTGCTATTCCTTTTTCCCGTTATTTTTTCTTACAGAGACTTTTACTTGGAAAGCTTCCATTGGAAGATACTTTATTCTGTCCATATTTTTCTTTTGCCTCGAAGTGCTTGATGTGGTGATCAATGATCTTGCAAGTATACGAATCACATCAAGTAATAAAATGGTCTTTCTAATAAGTTTACTGATGTCGAACCTTTAAGGACCAGTTCCTAAGTGCTAGAATTTATGTCTATATGTGATGTTTCAGCCAACAAAAAAAATTGGATAGAAAATGTATCAAAATAATAAAAATAAAAATGCAATGAAATTAACAAGAATAAGAAAAACAATGAAAATAATAAAATGATAGAAAGAACAATCTCTATATCATTAAAAATTGTCACTAGTTGTTACAATTTTATGATTAAAAATAACAAGAATACAAGCACAACAAAGAGAGGATGAAGAAGGTTAACAAATTCTTATCGAATCTATAAAGCTTTTCACTTTGTATTCTTATTTCATTTAACACTTGTCTTGTCGTGATGATGATAGTGATAAAGGTGAAAATATGCTTCAATAGTGGTGGAGATGGTGATGGATTGACAATGGCTTAATGGATATGGTGATAGAGGAATGATGCATGGCTTCAAGTGCTTGTGTGTTCCTTGCTTGTTGTGGTTCGGCTATAGAGGAAAGAAGGTGTGGTGGTGGTTATTTTATGGAGTCTAAATGATGAAGAGAATGATAAAAGTGATAGAGAAAAGATGGTGTGGAATGATGGAGATGGTGTAGTGAAGGTGGGTAGAGGCTAGGGTTTGATTGTGAGGACGATGATGGCTATTTTGTGTGGCTATGGAAGTGTGTTTGCCGCTGTAAAATTTAGAAAATATGGAAGAGAAAGAGAGGGGAAAATGTAGAGATGGAGAAAAAAGATAAGAAGAGCCTCTAGGGCTTGGAAATGCCATTAAGGCATTGTTATGAGGGTTGGCTGATTATGTGGGTTATATAGGAGCTAGGGTATGTAAACATGTAAAATTAATACTAAAGTAGCTTGAAAATTGTTTGGGTAATCAATGAATTCAAAATTTAAAACTTAGGATTTCAAATTGTGAAATTGGAGGAACAAATATGGAGGGAGTATTAGAATATGGTAGAAATTGAGGAAATAATGGGGGCTACTGCGGTTACCAATCAAAAAGACGGTTGTTGCTAATAGACGGCGAAATGGGGTTTGGAATTTATTATCATTCTCCATCAAAGGCACTGTTAATAATCCCAAGGGTACGAAAACCATTTAAAGAATTCCCAATAATTTATTGGGCATTGTACGAAGAATTTGAATTGATGGCTTGCCAGTTTTGGTGTCAATTTACCATGCATGGCCAAAATTTTGAGATCAAGGAGGCAAGGAATGATGCCTCAATTCAGTCTAGGTTCAACCTTAACCGTGTAAAGTAAGTTTCATTTCCAATTAATGGGAAAATAAATAAATAATAAATTCCCATAGTTCTCTTATTTCATCTTTTGATTTGCTGACCAATATTCAATGTAGACTTGATTAATTGTTGTGGCGTTCTTGTCATTAAAGCTTAAGTGGCAAGCCAAATAGATAAAGGAAACTTTCCTTATTGATCAGCAATTTATGCCAGCCAGATTCAACAAACTTTTGGCAACCAAATGAACTCAAAATCCATCATTTTCACTTGGAAATATTAGGTCTATATTTTATCTTCCCAGTGACATATTATATGCATGATTTAGACACCAATAATGCATTCCAAACTCATTCCTACAGAATTTCAAATTTGTCACAACTACAATTTTTTTTTTACTTAAAAAATAAAGTGCAATGATTTGATGATCCAATTGTCAGGTCTTGAATCTAGATCTTGACGTAGACACAAGGAAGCAGCACGTCCCATTACATGTATCTGAAGAAGGAGCTCAAGGGATTGATCATATGACAAGCTTGGATCCAATAGCTAATAGTTTTTTGGTAAGATGTGGTTTGATTCAAATGTAGCTAATGGATGGAACCATTCAGCCAAAAAATGCATTTCGATAGCATTTAGCAAGTATAAAAATTTTCAAAGATGATCCTTGATTAGTTAAGAAATTTAAGCAACTAGATTCATTCAAAACTTTATCTTATAGATCCACATATGCTCAAAACAATACTGATTGCAATGAATTTTAGGTTGTTCCAAATAAAGAAAACTTTCATGCTTGCCTCCAGTTACATAATTCTTGATCCTTGATCATAATTGTAAGTTCATTTCCAATTTCCTCCACATAGAATTCAATATTTTCAACTTGGTCACTCAATTATGTTAAATTACCAAAATACCTTTTTTGTGTTGATTTTGCAAAAAATATTCCTTTCACTTACATTCTTGCTGATTTAGCACGTTGCATTGGAATTCACTTAAGTTTGATCAAAATACTTTCTCTAGTGAGTTTGGCCATTTCGCAACAGTTTTGGTTGATATACTTAGATTGCCATTCACTTGAGTATATTGTTTTGGTTAAGAAAGAAAGTTATATTTACAGTCTTTTGGAGTATGCAAAACTGCCAGATTTTTGTACTTCATGTCATAGTGTGGGACATGCTACTGCCAATTGTTGTGGGGTAGAGAGAGTGCACTACAAGAAAAGTGATCAATTGCTACAAGCCATTATTGTAGCAAATTAGCTATTTTTGTAGCTGTTTCCTATTTTGCTACAAAAAAAGCTCATGGCTAGGTCATAGCAATTGGTGCGTGATTAATTCTCTATAGCTAAAGAATTTATTATCAGTCGTAGCTAATCAAAATTAACTTATAAACTTTACTCAACCATGGTTAAGCCTTTTTTTTGTAGCTAATAAGGGATTTTTCAGCTACGAAATTTATTGTCATTGTTTACTTTCAGCTACAAAATTGATTTTGTAACTGTTTTGCATTAGCTACACGTAATATTTATCACTACCATTAGTTACAACATATTATTTGTGATTGTTAATTAATATCTACAAAATTATAATTGTAGTAAATTGTATTTGTCTGTGACTATTAGTCAAATGCTACAACAATATATATTGTAGCAATCCATCATGAGGGACCAAAATTGTGTTTGTCATTGATTTTCACCATCTACGAAATTGGTTTCTTCTTGGCTACTTTTTAATTTTATCTGTAGCTATTGTTCTTTTATGATAAAATTTTGTAGCTATATGAAACCATGATATTTTTTCAATTAGCCATTGAGATTTCCACCTTCAATATTCATCACCCCCAATATATACATCCACTCAAGCATAAATAAATTTCACAAAAAATATACACACTAATTCAAGTGCAAAATTGTATACATATTTTTTTCTTCTATCATTTACATTTATCACCACATGTACATGTACATCATCATTTTCCAACTTTAAATAAATAAAAAACTATTGAATATATGCAAGTTAAGTTATATTTCCTACTTTACAAATCCAAGTACACCCTGCTATCAAAGTCTAAATACCCTAAATCAAGTATCCATACAAAATAAAATGATGGGCAAAGATTATTTGGTGGGCAAAGATTACAAAACTTTTTTAATTTTTCTTACCAATAAAAAAACGAAGAGAATTATTAATCGGGATTGCCAAATCATTAGAAAAATATTAATCGGGATCGCTGAAGACATTAAAAAAAAAAAAAAAGTGCACAAAAGTAAATCATTGAGTTCCGTGAACCATTATGCTGACCCAGTTAGACTAAACGGCAAGCAATAGCATTAGCCGTCCATACCAGTCGTCCGTCAACATTCTAACTCCGTCAGCCCCGCCGCAACGTCGTTAACCAAACAGCGTTTTCATCTAACGGAAACAATGACTTAGAAAAAAATTAAAAAAAGAAAAGAAATAAAAAACAGAAAAAAGCAAAAGAAAGCAAGCAAGCAAAGAACTGTATAAAAGATATTCAACCAAAGAAATTCACTCGCACAGAAAGAAAGAGAAAGAGAGAGAGAGAGAGACAGAGTGAGTCCGACCTCAGGCCCCGACTATCGCCGCACTGTTCGTTTATTGAGAAAACAATTTGAAAACTAATGAGAGAGAGATAAAAAGAGAAAAAAAAAACAAAGATTTTTATGGTTGGAATTGGAAGCTCTGAATTCAAAGCATTTTATGGTCAAGAATTTGAATTCTGTTTGGCTTGGTGAAGCAGAGGGGAGCTGAAACTACACATAGATTGCTGTTTTCATTTCTGGGATTAGAGGTATGCGTATATGCATGTGTGTGTACATACTCACACATATATATATTGATGAATCAAAATTCAGAATTTTGGAACTTCTCACTCGGATCTCCTTTTCTATCTTGTTTTGTATAATTAACGTTTTTGAAATTATTCATTTGACTTCGAATTGTGGAAAAGTTGGTTGTTTTGCGTATCTGTTTGATGATTTGCGTTCTGGAAGGTCTTGTTAATTATTTATTATTATTCCAATTGTAGATTTGCAGAATTCAAAGTTCTTGCGAGTGTTTAGAATTTTTCACAACTGAATTGTTGGTAAAAGGATTTTCTCGGGAATCGGCTCCGGAATTTTCCCGAGAAAATTAATAGTCTGGAGTTTTAACACTGTTCCAGTGTTTCGTTTCAAATCAGAACTTCTGTTGCTTCGAGATTGCGATAATAGAAAGAGAAAGTGAATGCGCTTTCGATCTTCTCTCAGAGGCATAAATCTCCTTCTAAGCACTCTGCTTTTCTGTACGAGACTGATCTACGAAGCTCATCAAAGAATTCCTGTCTCCGACGCCCCAACTACTCTCAAGTCTCTAGGTCTAAGTTTCGAATAAAATTCAAAGCTGTCCAAGTCGTTAGAACGAAGAATTCACAGAAACCGATCAAAATTTTGCCTCCGGAGGATTTATTTCCAAAATCCTGTAGATAAAGAACAAGAAAAATTCACAAAAAAATAGAATCCAAGCTGTTGATGGAGCTTCCTCAACCCCGTCCCTATGGAACCCAAGGTATTTTACGGAAGCAGATTTGTTTTTTTAATTTTGCGTTTCGGATTTTATATATTTTGTTTCATTTTAGAAAACAGTATCAGAATTTTATTGATATTCATAATTCATATTCAATAGATTTTTTTGTTATGTTTTATGTTTTTATTCATTTACTTTTTTCTAATTGCGATAATCAAAGTTTTTTACAGGAAGAAAACCAACGCATGACTTTCTGTCACTGTACAGTCATTCAACTGCCCAACAAGATCCAAGACCACCTTCTCAAGGTATTCTTCTTTCTTCTTCTTATACTCCTTTTAATATTTTTGAATTTAAAAAAAAAATTAACAGAAATATAATTTGTTATCCAAAAAAAAATGATTTATTTTTAATATGATCCAACCAATAAATATGAGAGAAATATCAGAGTTTTTGGTTAATTACCTCCATCACGATTATGGACGCACGTGACTGGAATTGAATCATGGATCTGGGCCGTGAGGCTTAAATAGGTAGCCAAATCCGAAAAGGAAAGGGCTAGCATTTAGCAATTAGCACCATCAGATTGGCATGGGGTGTTTGAGTGGGACCCATTAGAGGAGAGTTTGACGTGATTTGACGTATCAGACCCTGTGCAGGTGCATGGTATTCTGAATTCTAAAAGCGTCTTCATAAAGACGCACGCCCTTGTTATTATTCATATTCCCTCTCAGGAAATTACTGTTATGCGTGGAAAAAAAAAAATCCAGTGCTGTTGAAATATCAAACATGCCAGACACAGTTATGTGGGTTTCATATACGTAGATAATAAGTTCAAAAAAAATATATATATACGTAGATAGTTATGTAATTAAGAGTTTGGTATGCGGGGACTACAGAAGATTTTTCCTTATGCGTGGGTCGCTGTAGCAAATAGAAATTTTTTTTTCTTTTATTTAATTTTATGTAGTTTTCTTCTGGTTAGAACTGAAGTTTTTTTTGAAGTTGAACTTCTAGGCCTTGTGTCGGTCTTTTCGGAGCGGCCAATTTTAGTTATCAAAGTTTGCTGCCCTAAAGAATTTCTAAAATATTTCGTCTTTCTCATAATTTTAATTTCTTAATTTGTCTCTAAAAGAACTGTTGAATTCTGTTCTGATATATATTTTTTTCTTTCTTTTAAGTTTCAAATTGTCATTTATTTTTTTATATTTAAAAAAAATAAAAATTCAATTGCAAGTCTTTAGTACCTATTAAGGAAAGTCGAATAAAGCTTTCATCACTACCCAGGTTAATAGTTTTATTTTCGAATGCATTTATAGAAGTAGCTAGGAAAATTTAGTGACGTTGGAAATATGGTGCAAACTGGAAGAGTTAAATTGATTAACATTAAAACAAAAAATGATAAGAAAATACAAACGTGTTGATATCCTCTAGAATTTATATGAGAAAAGAAAATAAATAAATTGATTTGCAATTGATTATCTTGCAAGTCCATTTGATCTTAGGCGTGCCACCTTCAAAAAATTGGTTAAATATTAAAAGATGTTTGGATTTCTTTATGGATATCACTGGTATATCCGAATATGACTTACAGTAGTCTTTCTTTATTTTTATGTCTGAAACAGGAGATTATCTCAAAACTCATGATTTTCTACAACCACTTGAACGCATAGGGAAAGGTTATAACTGTCCTAAGGAAGAAGCTATTTCGGCCGAGATATCAACAGCTGAAAAGCCACCGCCTCCAGCTCCACCACCTTCCGTTGCACACGTTCTGCCCGGTGGTATTGGGACTTACAGTATAAGTCACATTTCCTATTTTAAACAAAGGGTTCCAAAGCCGGAGGCCGGGAATATATTTACAGTCGCTCAAACAAGTAGTACTGACCTAAATGATGAAAACTCAAACTGCAGTTCTTATTCTGGAAGTGGATTCACTTTGTGGGATGAATCTGCTTTGAAGAAGGGAGAGACAGGGAAGGAGAATATGGGAGAAAGACCAGGTGTTAGAGGTGAAATTTGTATTTTGATTCATGTGGTTATTATATTTTTCATTTTCAATCACTCATATATATATATATATATATATATATATATATATGCATGACCACCATAAAGTTCATCATATGCACTGATACACGATAATGTAGAATCCCAATTATATCTGAAACCTTGGCATAAATGAAGTCATATGCCTCTGTAGGTGGGATAATTGACATTTTTTCTAGGTTTGTTTAACATGTGCAAGCGACTAATATGAATTATGATCATCTCCTGGCATTCATGATAACAAGTTCACTTCTATATATATATCTGAAACCTTGGCATAAAAGTCGACCTTATTAACATTGTGGCTAGAGACAGAAGTTAAAGACATGTACTGTCATGTCCGTTAGCTAGGAGAGTTCGGTTCAAAAGATTAAAAAAATAAAAAATAAAAAGTAGTTAGGGTACGGGATTGGTAAGCTTGACCATGCAATCCACACCAGTTGCAGCCTTGTAGTCTACCTTTTTGCTCATCTGGAAAATAACTGGCAGAGTTTTACCATTTTCTAGTAAGTTTATATCTTCTAAAATTCAGATCATAAGAGTGAGTAGTCATGGAAATTAGTTGGGTCAAAAATACTGATCAAGTTGCTTTTGGAGTCACTCTTTGTTGGACCACGTGTCATATATGGTTAGTCAAGTTTATAAACTGTTTTGGCTTAACAATTATTATGATATTATTCGTAAAAGTTCATTATATATCTTTTAAAAGTGTTAACTAAGTTGCTTTTAAAATTTTAAGTTTTTCTTTAGTTATCACCCTAAAGCTTTATCTATGACTAATATATGACTTTTAATGTTAATACCTTTGTACTTTAGATTAAGTTTTCAAATTCAGAATTCTACGCCTAATATCAACCACGATATGTGGAGTGCTAAGTATGAACAAAATTTCTTTGAATATACAAAATGGTGTTAGATCACCCAGATACCAATTTGCGTAGGATTTACTTAAAAAGAGATTAGAAGAGCTGTTCTCAACTAGGAATTACTTGGGGGAAGATGTCAATAGTAGAAAAATAGCCAGGCTATATATGTAGTTCTGCTTCTACTGACTACTTATCACTGAATGATTATTGTGTGGTCCTCAAAAATGGTATTTCTCTTGTCCTTTATAGAAAGTCAAAAATAAATACGTTCCTAAAAAATGAATACATTTGGAAGGGGAACCGAAAATTCAGAACCTAATTTGCCAACTAATCCATTGGTATAATTTCTGAGAAGCTACAGTTTGAGAATATTTAGATAATTTTTTTAAAATAAATATAAACACGGGCCTTGTATCTGGGCCGAATCATTCAGCTCCGTTGGATGCAAACGTTTCCATTTATAGAAGAGGGAAGATAAATTATGTTGTGAGCTCATGAAGACTGCTTTGGTGTTTGACAGAGCCAGTGGCGAGAGTTGGCCAATGGGCGTCGTCAGAACGGCCGTCACAATCATCATCCAACAACCATCGCAAGAGCTTCGGATCTCTCTCTTCATCTCAGTCAGTCACTTTGTCCCTCCACGCATCCCTTTATAAGTTTTGTTTTCTTAAATTTTTGTGGTATCTTCCATAATCTCGTTTAGTTGACAATCGGATTTGTGGGAATTTCCACAGGCAATCGGTGCAGAGGAGTCAAAGCTTCATGGAGATGATAAAGTCCGCAAAGGGTAGTAGCCAAGAAGACGAACTTGACGACGAGGAAGAGTTTGCTCCGAAGAAAGAGATTTCTACAACTGCCCACAAAGGTACGCCTTGTGCTTAGATAACTTGAGGTCGTTCATGGTGTCTACCTATGTGTTGAATGCATCATAAATTATTGGAGTTCTTTAAAAATTTGATACTATATTGCTTAAATGAAGGATGTATAATTAGGCAGCTAATGGAAATGTTGGAACTCTGTTCGTTTGTTGAATAAGACTTTTCTTCTTATTATTTTCACTTTTGTTTCTGCTTCTTAATTTATTTAAATAGTTTCGGAAGTCTGGAAGACTTAATGAGTGTATACTTTTTTTCCAGGAGAGCTAAGGGTCAAAATTGATGATAATAACTCTGATCAGAAGGCTAACACACCACGTTCTAAACATTCTGCAACTGAGCAGCGTAGAAGAAGCAAGATAAACGATAGGCGAGTTTATAATTTTTTGTCACTGCTGAATAAACTTTTCTCCTTTTTTTGAAGTGACCTATTGTGTAGGTTTTGGGTAATTACACTAATTCCAGCTTCCAACATTAAATTGCAGAATTGCTATGTTTAATTCTAGGTTGTTTTAACTAGTGAGTTGGGGTTTTGAATGTGCTAGAAATATCTGCTTTCTTAAACTTTGATTTTTCATGTATATGTTTAAATGGATGTGGTTTGAGAGCTTTTATTGGAATGGGAGGACAGTGTAGTAAATGATTCTACAACTACCTATCTGTAGTAAGTTTGTTGCTTTGGTTGGTTTTGAGAGTTTGAGTTTTATTGATTAACAGGCAATAGAAAAACTTGTTAATCCTCTAAATTTAATTGAGTCTATACAATGAAGTAAGCCATTTTTCCCTGAAAATTTGAAAATATAAATACACACGCATGTGTAGTCATATCCAAAAGTTTTTATGGCCCATTTTTTTCTTGCTTGTAGCAATTAATACATTAATTACGCCAGAGGTTGTTGCCAATATCACTAAATTTTATTTGAAAGTTAATGCAGATTTCAGATGCTGAGAGAACTGATTCCTCATAGCGACCAGAAGAGAGATAAGGCATCATTCTTGTTAGAGGTAGACAATGATATTTTTTTTCCTTTTCTGTCTTTCAATTCAAATTGTTGAAAGTTGGGTTTTTCCCCAATATTTTTGCAGGTTATCGAGTACATTCAGTTTTTACAGGAGAAAGTACATAAATACGAGGGGTCAAATCAAGGGTGGAACAATGAACCAACAAAACTAATGCCTAGGGTAAATCCTAAACTTGGATTGACAATTTATATTCTTTTGCTTTTTGGAAACTTTGTCATTTATGAATTATTAACTCCTAGTCTATAATGTACCTTTCTGCATACATGTTTGCATATAGTAGTAATATTAACTGTCCCCTTTTTTCTAAAAACAGAGGAGCAATTACAGGCTTGGTGAAAGTTTTGATCAATCCCTAGACATCAAGGCCGAATCCGATCCTGCAATAGTGTTCGCTACGAAGATTGATGAGAAAAATATCTGTGTTTCTCCAACAATACCCGGGAGTGCACAAAATCCAGTAGAATCTGACACAAGTACTGCCACTACCTTCAAAGCTTTGGATCACCACAGTAGCATAACAAATAAGGCAATGCCTTTTCCTATGTTATTGCAGCAAAATTTATTCTCACCTGTCAGGAGTGGAGGTGCAGTACCTCAAGCTCAACCTAGATTACCGTCTGATGCCGAAAATATATCATCTCAGCCTCAATCCCAATTGTGTCAGACAAGATCATGCACTACTACTAATGGTGCAGTTGCTAATGATAAGCTAAAAGAACAGGAGTTAACCATTGAAGGTGGTACTATTAACATCTCAAGTGCATATTCTCAAGGGTTAGTATTTCTTTTAGTGACAATGTTACTTTATTTATACTGTTCTACAAAATTTATTAAGGAAATAAATTACAATTCAAAAGCATGAGGAAAAGACATGAGTTTTAAGAATTTTATTTTTCTTCTCAATTTGATGAGGAAAACAAGAATCAGGAGAATGTTTATTGACAAAATTACCTTTCTTCTTCTCCACACATTAATTCACACAGTTGTCACTTTTCTTCTCAACCATTACCAAGTTATCATCCATGTGACCATCTCCCATCTGAAATTGAGCTCCAACGCCTTCTAGAGATTTTGTGTCATACTTTATATGAATATCTGAATGGTTCATTGGACTCCACTTAAGCTATTCTAGGAATCACTTACTCACTTTTTCTGAATTTTTCATTCTTTCCTCCAATTTAAAATCTCTACTCTCAAAGCCATATTCAAGTGTTGAAATTCAATTGATACCCCCCATTTCTTAGAAGTCAACGACATACAGATCTAGGAAAATAAGGCTTGATCTCAAGATTAGGATCCAACTGTGAACAACTTTTCTCTTAAGGTATGGGAATGAAAGAGGAGCTCAGATTTGTTTCTGTCTGGAGAGATAAAAGAAAAGAAAAGAAAATAGAATGCACAAACTAGCTAGAAATTCAGATCCCTACTAGAATTTAATTTATTGTGATTTTTGCTATAATGTAAAATTATTATTATTTATTGTTTCCTCCTGTGTTTCTTTGGAACACCAAACATATCTCTCAAATTGTTTTTTCTTTCTATTTTTCTTTTAATTTTATTTCCTAACATCTTTCTATGAACCAATAGTCTAAGGGAAATGATAGAAGATAAAATATACATAACCAAACACATTCCAAGGTGTTAAATTCGTTAGTTGCATGTGACTCACATGATCATATTATGTTTAATCTTCTGCTTGTAGCATCTTCGTAGTCTTGAGCATGAGTGTGGGTTTTCTTTCATATATATATATATATATATATATGTGGATTTATTTGATTTTCTACTAAGCATTTTGTTACTCCTCCATATGCAAATAAAGCATTAAAAATAAGCTTGCACCAATTGACCAAGTCACCAAGAGTGACATTGTTGAATTTTTTTACTTCAGCATCTTTAATTTTTTGGTGTTGTCCAGTAGACCGTCTTACCAATTTCTGTTTGATACTCTGAACGTCTTTAAATTGTGTTCTTGTTTGTATGAGTCATTTTTTTAGCGGATAAAACTCTTCTACAATCTCAGAATTCATTTGAAATTGAAAGTAGATCCATGAGTCAGTTAGATAATGATAATTTTGAAATTGAACAGGTTGTTAAATACTTTGACACAAGCACTGCAGAATTCTGGTGTGGATTTGTCACAGGCTAGCATCTCAGTGCAAATTGAGCTTGGGAAGCGAGCAAGTAGTAAAACAGCCGTGGCAACATCCATTGTTAAGGTGTGTTAATACATGTCTGCATGTTTTTAAGTTCTTCCTCCATATGCTCTAGTTTTTTAATGTTTGTTTCAAATAATAGTCAGGGTAGATATTGTCAATAATTCCATATTGTATGATCCTCTATTACCGCACTTTTAGAGTAGAAGTTGTCGAGTAGTCTTTTGCAAGTTAACTAATTGAGATTGACTAAAAAATATTGAGTTTTCCAGAGAGTACAATATGTATAAAAGTAGAACATCAACACATAAAGAATTTCCATCTTGTATGGACATATCTAAAATTTTCTTTCATTGTGCTGTAGGATAATGATATTCCTTCGAGCAATCAAGGGAAAAAGCATTCTAGAGTTGCAAATGGTGAAGACTCTGACCAAGCCCAAAAGAAGCTCAAGACGGGCAAAAACTAATATGACAAGTTTGGTTGTCTTTCTTACTTCATAAACTATATTTAATTCATTTTTTGGGGAGCCCTGGGGTTTATTCATGTCTTTTGCTGGTCTTTAAGCTTACCCAGTTGAGACAGAGATTGATTGTACATGTAGTGTCTTTCAGTTAGTATGTTGGGATATCTAGAGATTTCTCAACAAGATATTGTATTATTTTTTGTTTTGGTTTTGACAACATCATAGAGGCTTCCATACTTATATGCTGAGAAGCTGCTTTTTCAGTTCAAGCTTCAATTCCTGTAAAGTTTTTTTGAACCATTATTAAATTTCCTTTATTTTTATTCCCCTGGAATTAGATATCTACCTCCGAAAGACAATACAAGTGCTTATTTTAGGTAAAAATGTAGAACNCCCCCCCCCCCCCCCCCAAAAAAAAAAAAAACTATTTGATACTTATGAATTATCTGTTCAAATTATTAAAATAAACAAAACTCCTCAATTGTGATTATGTATAAACGCATTTGACAAGATTGTCTCTATATTTGAATGAGAACTTTGTTGAATTACCATTTGTCCTAAAAAGGAGTAAGTCATCACATTTGTTGAATTACCAATTGTGATTATATATTTTATCTCTAATAATATTTTTTGTATCACATTTAAGTCTATTTTTATATATGCATTTTGTTAGATAAAGTTGTTAAATTTTAAATTTATAACTGCTAGATGTTATGGCTTTGATATTATATTAAATCACTATTGATTCAAAACACTTAAACTTAAAAAAAAATTAATAATTTAACACTCAGTGAACAAGGAGTGCTCTATTTTTTAAAATTGTAGTTTATTTGAAATTTCTATTCCAAGGGTAGTTTTGGAAATAAAAATTGTCTTGATTGGGGTAGTTTGGGCAGTCAAGGCTTAGGATAGAAACTTTGAAAGATTTATGAGTCTAGTTCCCCACAGAAAAAAGGGTATTCAGTGTGGAGTTACTAGAAGTTATTATGAATTATTAAAGGCATGTCAAATGGACTAAGTTTGGAATTTTCTATGAGATATTGGCAATTTATTGAAGGGATGACAAAATTGACGTGAACAATAATTTTGCGCTCGAACAATGTACGTTTTTCTTTTTCTTTTTTTGGGTGAATCGCGAACAATGTACGTGAACAACTCAAAAGGCTTCAAAACAGCTAAAACTTTGGATCTTTGGATTTCTATGCATTCTTTTATTACTATCAAGTTTTAGGGCTCGTTTACAGTGGGACATCCATACAAAATTTCAGCACTAAAATCAATTCCATTGAATGGCACGTGGCGTAACTAAAATCAATTGAAACTTTATAACCGGTTACAATTTGTTTTACAGGGAGACAATGTCGGCTTTTGGAGAGAAAGATGAGACAGGAAAAAGTGATATTTTAGTTCTAAATCTCAGTGTATCTAAATTAATGGTTTAGATAATGCCATGTGTATTTTTTTTTAAAATAAATAATTTAAAGGTAAAATTTGGAAGCTGCAGATCTATAGGTAAATTTTTAAATAATTTTATTAATTTCAATCAAAGATTTAGAATTTGTCACTAGTCAACAATGTCAGCCATGAATGATCAAGTTGCTCAGTTATGGACCAATATTAATATTACGATGAATGTTAAGCATTATGGTCACTGTTAGGCAATATGGCAACGTAAGTCATGAATAATGGAGTTGCTCTATTATGGACTTATGTTACGTTATTATGGACCGATGTTCCACAATTTAATAATATTGCACCTATATGGTCCAATATTACTCAGCTATAAATGATTATTAGGTATTATGGTTAATATTAAGTAATATTAATATTGTAAGCCATGAATGATTAAGTTGCTCAGTTATAGACTCAAATTACAAATTTTTGGATCAATATTACACTTTTATAGACCAATGTTAATGATTGTAGATAAGTTTTTAAAAAATCAATAAGATTATTGAATATAGTAGCTAATTGAAAACTATTTAAAATTATTTCTAGTCAACAGAATTTCACAAATTCAATTTAATTTGCAAAAAAATAAAATTGTCTTGATGGTTTCGGAATTTAATCATAGTATATATTGTCCCATTTTATATATCTATATATATATTTATACAATTTGGGAAAATGAATTCCATAATTAATTACACAATTTCCGATGAGTATACTATTGTATAAATTTTGTTCATGTTTTGCAGCTGACACACTGAATTTTTTGGTTCATTTTATTAAAATGTGTACCAACAATTTGAATAAATAACATATATGTATTATCTAAGATTTAATTTTGTCAATTTGGCATAGTAACATTACATTGGTATGAATACACTATAATTCACAATGTGTATAATTAATATCATGAAACATACTATGATGTTATAGACCATTAGGTTTGTTCTTATGGACACCATTGGACCAACAATTTGTTATCGACTCTAAGGATCAACAGTTTATTGTTATGGAGCACTGGGTTTAGGGTTACACAATCAAGATAACATGTTACTGACTAGGAGGATAGCAATTCATTGAGGGAACGCCGCACTCCGCAACCCATCATCCCCAACCAATCTCCAATCTTAAACTCATCCTCTCCAATCTCAACCTCAGCCACTCTGGATCTCACCTTTTCCAATTTCAACCTCACCCTCTCTGCATCTCAACCTCAGCCACTCTGGATCTCACCTTTTCCAATTTCAACCTCACCCTCTCTGGATCTCACCTTTTCCAATTTCAACCTCACCCTCTCTGCATCTCACAATTTTTGATCTCTGGCTCACCTTCTTTGAATTTCTACACAGTCGTATCTCACTCTTACCCTCATAGGTACCAATGGGTCTGAACAGTATACACGATGTGTTAGAATACATTCTAGGTATGGTGGAGTGCGACGAAGATAGGACTCGGGAACTTCACGATTAAATTATAGGTTGAGGTGGCTCCCTTTAAAGCATTCAGGGTTGGTCTTCCTATTATCAGATTGTATGTGCATGGGGTCTTCCTAACTAGGAAATTATCCATGATTGGAGATTCGTTTGGTGCATCTACCATGATTAAAAGAAGTTCCACAGATCTTTCTAGAAAAAAAGTTTCACAAGTATATCCTAACAGGGGGACCCTGACTCGCCTGCATGCGTCCCTCTCCAAGCCCATTGCATCATAGGCCAAAGCGTAAGGATGTCCACTGAACTCCCATTATCTACCAGCATTGGGAATACCATGTGATTGGACTTGCGCAGCTATCACAATCGCATCATGATGTTGGTAATGAACATTCAGGGCCTATCGGTCATCGAAAGTCAATGAAAATGGGTCCATTCGGACAATCTATAAAGTTCACATTGTACCCCCATTCATACTCTCTGGTGTCCCTTACATAAGCTTTCCAGAACCAATCTGACTCTCCACCTATCCTGGTCCTTCGAAGATGGTCTGGACATTCCTGTGAATTTGGCCCGATTGAAATGGTACGACATTCACTCCACTCATCCCTAACTGATCTAGCTGCAGAGGTATGGTATTTTGAGGTCTAGGTTCTAGCATCACAAACTCCCATAGATGCCCTCTCTAGATGAAGGCCTCGATCTCTTCCTTCAACTTTATAAACTTGTCTTTATCATGCCCATGGTCATTGTGGTACACATAGTGTTTTTTTCAATTTTAGAATTTGTATGGCAATTTGATTGGACCAGGCTTCTTCAGAATGTTGTTTCTTTCGATCTTCATCAACACATAAGCATGTGTTGTGTCTAGAAGGGTGAACCTATCGAATCTATTCCTTTGAAAGAGAGGCCTTTCGTTACCTTCCTTATTATTTTGTTTGTTTCTTGAGGGTCCACCTCGTTGATTCCTCCTAAATTCATTTCTTGTGTCAACTGCTTTTCTCGAGTTCCTGCATGACTCAATAATTTCTTCCACTGAAATATGTTTTTTGCTTCAACCAACATTTCTGAAAATGTTGGGTGGGTTTTTGGAATTGGTCTTGGCTTTATCTTCGTTTCTCAAGCCATCCTGCATGGCTTGCATTGCTTACTCCTCACTCCCTCCTTCGATTTGCATCATTGCCTTTGTGAACCTATGAACATACATCTTCAGGAACCTTTATTCCCTTTGAACGATTGAAGACAAGTGAGAATGAGGTTTCTTGACTGGTCGAATCCCCATGAACTATAGGGTTTAGAACGCCTTCCTCTTTATTTAGGAATGAAGAATGAAGTATGAGAAAAAAAAAGGCATCATCAGTAGAATCGGAGCAACATATTGATAAATAGGAATAAGTGTTTTTGAATAATTTCCTGCAATTCTTCCCAGTATAGAACAATAAAACATATGTTTTTAAAAGAATTGCCACACAAAAGGAGAGGGATTGCTCTTTTTTATTAGTGAGGGCAGGTTGCTTTCATTTTATTAAATATTCATTTGATTGAAGGCCTTTCAAGTGTCTATTCCTAAATGACTGACAAGCCCTAAAAAAGATCTTAGCTCATTTTCACTCCAAAATGCTCCATATCAAATTAAAAAAGAGCTTTTGAGAATTTATTACTTGTTGCAACTTAACTATGAGTACGAGTTGGAGCTGTGCTACTGCTATTGAATCGTGCTAAAAAATAAAAGCACAAGATCCCCTAGTAAGTTGATTCTTCGATAGCATGAACAAGGCTTCTGGCTAAAGAAGGAAATGGGCGCCATATCAAAGATGGACTAATAAGGCGCACGGAGGCGTCCTCCAACTGCTTGAAAGACCCAATGGTCCCGAGCCTTAGACTTATGAACCATGCCCTGGCCACTCCTTCAAGTGTTAACAGGAATGCTAGGCACATAACAGCATCCTCAGCTGCCTCAAATTCCATCCAAACATAGTAAGCCGCCAGGTGCTCTAAGTGGTCCATCTTTCTCTCTTAGAGCTCAATGTATATGGATTTTGAAATTTTGAGACAAGATGGTCTGATGGATCCCTACAATAAGTTGTGAAGTAGTCTAGGAAACTCCCATCCTAGGGACTTGAGTTGCTAGGCCCACCATAAATTCTCTAGGATCCTGGGCTCCTTCACTTGCTAGGAACTAAACTTCTGCCTCAACATACGGGTTCTTGGTTTTTGCCACTGCTGCTATTCTTCTTTCTTCAATGAAGATCCTTCTTCCTCCATTCTTATTCACACTTCAGCTTCAATTCTTCTTTTATTTTCCACACGGACTTGGATTCTTTCGTTTTCTAAATATGCCTGCCTTAGATGCTCTGACAGGACCTGCTCTAGAAATCTTTCCAGATATCCGGAAAAGCCTAGCCTGAGAAAGATTTCATCAGAACCTTTCGGGGTAGCTGACAGAATCATTCTCTGAAATAGGGTTTATTAAACAAATAAACAATAAATAAGATATAATTGATAAATAAAACATGCATCTCAACGATAAACTACTAGTCATACCAAAATATTAAAACAGTTTGGAAATTAGGTGGAAAGTTAGAGCCACTAAGTGAAATAGATAGAAAATATAAATAATACGATTCGAGAGTAAACATAATAAAAGAAACAGAGTCTATTACATAAATCAGAAATAGTAGTGGAAGCTAAGTATGGATGCGATTATGACGGTAGCTCACGAGAACCTGCAGCTAGGACTTGGGTGAACGAGGTTAAAATACAAAACATGAGATATGAATATCTCAATCCTACATAACTACAAAATATATCAAGTAGGTGAAATTCCTTACTCTCAAATCTCACGTCACTCTTTGAAAAGTTCTCCGTTTTGAAAATAATTTCACAAAACCCTTAGTTTGACTCCCAAAAGTTATTAATTCAATATAACACGATTTAGGGGCAAACACCATTTAACATAATCATGAAAATCATAGATCAAAGCACAAGAACCATAAATGTAATTTCATATAACATTTAAAAAATAATTTGTCAAATATATTCTCATAAAATGCCAAGTAGATGGGCCACAACCCATAAAATCAAATACCATGGGCTACAACCAGTGAGTTAAAAAACCACCAATCTAAAACCATAAATCAACAGTCATATATCAAAATACCACACTTTAGTATCGTGCCATATGACCCTCAGCGTCCTGATGGAGTCATAGGCAGGGAATAAGGGTATAACTCATCACAATGAACCAGCATCCCAAATACCTCATGGCAGGATCCTCATCATCTCTCTCCCGACATGTGTCTGCAGCAGAGGATGACACAATAATAAATATAGTGCGCATAATAACCTCAATCAACATAACAATACTGTGTGGTACTCTTCAAAATCATGGTACTCCTCAAAATCATCTCCGAGATCATCCATCATCGGATTTCATCAATTTCTCAAATCCTTTTTATTTTAAAAATCATAGTAAATTCAACAACTTTCCAAAATCTTCTATTTTGGAAACTTTCATGAAATTATTCAAATCTTTCAACTGTCAGAAAATTGCCCCAAAAATTCTTAATTTCCACAAAAGCCACAATTTTCCTTTGAAATTACCATTTTCTACAAAATTACGAAACATATCCAAAATTTCATAAATCACCAATAACCATTTAAAACACAAAGTTCATATTTATTCCAAATAAATATGAATTTCATTAAAACCACAAATACAGATAAAATCTAGATTGAGCAATCATTTAAATCCATGTATCATATAATTAATAGCATAATTTCAATGCACAATAAAATCCAATCGAAACCAATCAAATGCAATTCAAACATAATAGTATATAATACCAAAATATTTAGAAAATAAATGCACTCACAGATTAGATGTGTGCTCCTATTGGATCTCTGACCCAACTCTCAACTGTGCACGAACACCTAAAAATAATTCACCGAAAATTTTTTTAATTGCCGAAAAACTAGCTAAAGGCTCAGAAGAGTTCTCTAAGTTCCTAATTACAAGATTAAAACACTAATTACTATAATTGCCCTTCAATTTTAGTAATTAAGAAAATACCCTTTTCGGCTAAATACCCTAAAATTTAAGATTCTCGACTTCTCCAATATTAACCAAAATTGAACATTGGGCTATGTTTCTAAGACCTTTAGGAACCTAATTGAGTGCCTAATTTCACTCAATTTCATTTGAAGCAATTTGATTTCAATCTTGAATTCTGGCTTTTCCATTTCAAGTTTGTTTTCTACAAACTTTATATCGAAATGCAATTAAAGATGCAATGAATGAGAAATTACCTTCAATTTGATGATTCCTCTGAGCCAATGATCGGAATCAACCTCGGAAGATCGCATATCAGCCAAATTTGGGCGTTTTCGAATCCGGCTAAAATTGGATCAAATTGACAGCACAGTTAGCTTGCCTATTATCCAAGGAACGTGTTGGGACAGGTGGTGAGCACCGACTATCTGCCATTTGCCTCGCCGGAGAAGATGAAGTTCCAGCCAAAGATTAAGTTCGTCGGAGGTGTTAACGGCGGATGAGGTTGAGGGGAAACCTCGAGTTAGCCTCACCGGCACGAAGAGAAGGTTGTTAGAAGGGTGGTGCACCACCACTCTTCGACAATGGAGCAGATCAGCGACGGTGCATGGAGGCGGAGGGCGGAGGCGCTTTCGGCATGTCGGATGGTCGTCGGAGCACGGCGAGATACAAACCAAGTCGTCGGCATGGTCTGGATTCCATGGTGGTGGCTGTGTCATGCCACTCGCCGGAATACAGAGGAGATCTTGGTGGAGGAGGTAACTGTCCCGAGTGGTTTTTTTGTCACTGTGGAGCCATTTTTTGATGTGTTTCTACCATTTTCTGGGATCAAAATTGGTTCCAGCTTGTAGATTGTCGCACAAGCTTTCTAACAGTACCCGGATCGCATCCTAACTACACTGAAAAAGAGAGATATGGTCGGTTAAATTTGGTAACGTTATAGTTCACTTTCTCTCTCCTTTCACCCGTATATAACTTAGGGATGAAGAATAGTGTCTGTGAAATTGACATTTAAAGACCAAAAGTGCACCCTTTTAGTGGTTGGCAGTTGTTGATAGCTATAAAGCATACTTATTTGAATTAAAGCACTCAAAAGGTACTTAAATGCATCAATTAGAGATTAAAAAGAGTACAAATAAGTTTTAACTGATCCAGAATTTAAAATACAGCTTTGATTGACCATAACTAAAAATCTAGAGCTTCAATTGAGGCATGCCGACAACCTATGTACTCGTGGCGATGTCCTTTATACTAAGCTTGATAAGGTTTGATTAAAAACATGCCCGAACAAAAAGTCATCATCAAGCTTTCATATGGTCAACCTAGTCCAAATTCACAAAAAAAGAAAAGTGAGCGAAATTCGGGTCGTTACACACTTTACTTGGCCCCGCTCATGCTTGTTATCCTCACAAACAAAAAGTCAACCAGCTTATGCTTCAAATGACACCTTGAGATTGCTTAAGTCTAGTGTTTCATTTGGTGAGGCTAACGCATTGTTGATAACCTAAATTAATAGCTGCCTTGTTTATCTCTAGCATACACATTGCCTGTGGGAACGCGGGGCCCATTCCTTCTTGTCTCACAGACAAATGTCATTTTACTATTTTAGGGGTTTAAGGGGTATTGACAACTATAAGATGGCATGAATTAAAAGCACCACATAATGAGTGGATAAAGAAAATTAAACCAAGAAACTCTACTTTGTTGCTGTGAGAATGAAAAAGAGAATACTGTCGTGAGGGTTGTGATGAATTGTAGCCGTGAGGGCTGTGGTGCGGTTGTGAACTGTGAGGAATTGTCTCTTTATGTTACAAGGTGCATGGTATTTATAGGAGAAGTTTAACCCTAGAATCCTTCTCTAAACCTAGATAATATAGGAGATAACATATTCACATAATCTCAAACTCCTATATTTTCTCTATATGGCCTGCCATCCTAGGGTGTTGTGGTATTTGGTGTCTCACATTCATACACGAATTTAGGAAATATTTCATATCCCTTTAGGAATCCAATTTAACTCTAATTCTAAATCATTTTCCTAATTATTATTCCAATTAATATAATTAGAATAATCTGACCTCTGATGTGGCAATAATTGTACACATGGCTAGAGTGTGATGATATGGCATTCCAAGCATAGGTGTCATCCTAGTAACTACAGATACTTTTCTTTTATATCTTCAGTGTCCTTCAGCATATTTCAAGCACACTTTGGATGCCCAAATGAACTATGAATTCACTGATTCTAATTACAAAGGTTAGGTATGTGTCTTAGCTTTACATGAATATATTGTTTGCACAATGTGCACATCGGAAAGACACTCAAATTTCAATATTCTCAAGATCGTATAAATCGGCCGTAACTGATGAAAATGTTGATATTGTAAATCAAACTAGTACTGGTTGACCAATCCAATTGCAATGAAACTTTACAGAATTTAAGCCTAATGAATTAGAAATCATTTGTAACTAGAATCTCACAAAACCTCAAAGTGGAGCTCTAGTTATGATTTTCTCAATAAAGATTGTGCAAAAATACAGTAATTCCAGCATTTGTCTTTTTCTTTTTTACTGAAAATAGAAAAATACAATATTTCAGTACTTTTCATAAAGAATTAATTCTAAACTAGCTAAAATCCAATTTAAAAAGTAGCATAAAAACAATAACATTTTATGCCTATCAAATACCCCCAAATTGAACTTTGCTAGTCCTTAGCAAAGAAAGAACTAAAAACACAACTCCTAAATACCCAAATACCTTGATGAGGTTGCCTCAAAGATTGCTCAATCATATTAATTCAAAAGTAATTTCCAAGTAATCATGCATCTCAACACCTTATCTTCTATTCCACATTATCATTACTTTCAAGTGTGTGTATGAAAATCAAATAATACATTCAATGTCATGCACTTGAATAAATCTACATTAAATAGAGATTGAAAATAAAGATATGAACTACCATATGCTCAACATAATTAAATAGATCTCCACTAATGTAGATCAATGCATCACCTTGAATTATTAGGACTTTATAAGCTTGTAATGTAAAGGCTAAAGGGTAATGGTTAGAAGAAAGAAAAGGATAGGAAAAATAAAAATTCAAAGAAAGAAAACTTATGAATAATATGCTTATAAAACCTTGTTTTTTCCTCCTCTCAAAGACACTTTTCTTCTTCCCTTCCTCCAAACTTCACAAAACAACTCTTTTTTTTTTTTTTTTTTTTTTTTTTTTTTTTTTTTTTTTTTTNCATTTTTTACCTCTTTTGAACATATTTTTCTCTTTTTCTTTTTTTTTTTTCACTTTTCTTTTCTATTTTTGTTTTCTTTCCTTCTAACCCCCAAATTCTTCTTTTTCATACATTGCTCAAACTTATTTTTCAACATCAAAGATACATAATAGCCAATACCAACATCGACCACCCCCAAATTATCTTTTACTTTACTCCACCAAATACAAATTTATAAGCATATATCCATTTTGACATAAGCTCTCTTTGATAAATGTGTAAAAGATAGGAAAAATATATTTAGGCTCAAGAATGAAGTCAATGTGGCCTAAAGAACAAAAAGGCTCTAATATGCAATCAATTATGCATCCTAAAAATGGCTCAAAAATGGTACTAACGGATAAATATTTCAAAAGTAGGCTAGAAAGGCTCAAACTCAAAACAAAAATGGCCTAAATCATATTCAAAGCAATGCATCTCTCTAGAATTTCACCTCAAGTAATAATTATGTAAGTTCTAGAGTTCAAAAAATAATCACTCTAAATTAATGCAAACCTTCTCGAAAATACAATATAAATCATGCATATTTAATAAAGTGCTCAAAAATGGTTTTAAAAGTAATAACATGTTAATTTAACTTTAGGCATTAGAGAATACACAAAACAATTCCACTACCTAATAATCAATTTATTCGCAACCATATTATTATCATAGGCACATCAAAATATTTTAAAACACCAAAAACAAAAAAATTCAGCAAACAAAATTAAGAGTTTAAAAACTAAACTAACAACTAAAAACTAAAGAACTAAAGAAGAAAACTTCAGACAAAGAGAACCACCCCCAAATTAAGATGAACATAGTCCTTGATGTTCAAAACAAAGAAAATAAACAATATAAAGAGTAAAGGTAAAGAAAGCTCCCCCATTTGATGAAATGCAATGAAATTGCAAACGTTAGGCATCACCTAAAAACAAAAAACAAAACAACTAAAAAGAAATTATAAATTTAAATAAAATAAACAAACTAAAAGAAAGAAATTTATAACTTTGGGTTGCCTCCCAAAAAGCGCTTATTTCAAGTCTTTAGCTTGACTTTCTTGTTTAGCTCATCCAGGATCGATTTGTTGGTTGCTTCCACCTCAAAAGCAACTTTTAATAAACAATGATCCATGCGACCCTTTATTCTTTTTCTCATTTTTCTCTAACAATCTTGACTCCAAAGCCTCAATCTCATGGCACCATTCATCTTTTGAATAAGGAGTGGGTTTGCAGATATTAAAGGTGACCTTTTCGTTACCAACCTTAAAGGTAAGCTTACCTTCTTGTACATCTATTAGAGCATGACTAGTAGCTAAGAAAGGTCTACTAAAAATCAAATGCACATCATCATCCTCATCCATATCTAATACCAGAAAGTCCATGGGAAAGTAAAACTTATCGACTTTGACGATTACATCCTCAAGTACTCCCCTTGGCTTCTTGATGGTATGGTCCGCCATTTGTAAAGAAATTGATGTGAGCTTTACATTTCCATGTCCAAGGTTCCTGAAACAAGAATAAGACATTAAATTTATGGAAGCTCCTAAGTCACATAAAATAATAGAAAATTTAATATGACCAATATAACAAGGAATAGAGAAATCCATTGGATCTTTTAATTTTGGTGGTAACTTGTATTGTAATATGGCACTGCACTAGTCATTCAAACCTACCATCTCATGACCTCCTAATTTCTTTTTCTTTTTCACAATTTCCTTTAAAATCCTAGCATAATTTGGCATATTTTCTAGAGCATCTACAAAAGAGATATTAACATGTAGTTTCTTAAAATCATCTAGAAATTTTCCAAATTGAAAGTCCAGTTTCTTCTGTTTAAGCCTATTAGGGAATGGTGGTGGTGGGAGTTGTTTGTATTCTGAATTCTTTTCCATTTTTTCCTCCACGGACAGCAGCTCATCTTTTAATTCCTTTCCTTTTCCTAGGGCTCTTCTAGCATGAGGAGGTATATACTTAGAAACTTGAGGCTTCAGTACACCTCAACTTGAACCTTGGAAGATAAAGATACATCTTCACATTTGAAACCTTGTGCTTCCTTTTCCCTTTTAGCTATGGCTTTTGGCTCTTCTTGGTGATCTATATCCTCCACTTTTCTTAAATTACATAGCATCACATCAAAAGAATCAATTAGTTGCTTACCATCTTGCAAATTAATAGACATTACCTCTTTAGGATATTTTCCCATATTGGTTGGGAGGATTTCTTGTGTCCTTTGAAACATGTTTGCTAGTTGGCTTATTTGAGTTTCAAGTCCTTTAATGGCACCAGCTTGATTGTTGAATTGGTTTTCCTTTTTGACGATGAAGCTTTCAGTTTGTGTCATGGAGCTTGAGAACTCTTTCTTTGTTTCTAGTTGAAATCCAGCTAGTTGACTTACTAATCTCTCTAGATTACTTTGTTTCGCTTGCAGATTAGGAACTTGAGCTTGAGCTAGTTGCTCCCCTCGATTCTTTAAACCATTAATTTATGCCTCAGTTTCCTGCATGAAAGCACTAGAAATATCATTCATTTTTATCATAGATTGCTTAAGTAAAGACATAGTAGTGGGAGAAAAATTATGAGATTGAGATTGAGGTTGAGATGTTTTCTGGAAATTTGAGGACTAGAATTGATTATGTTATTGAGATGGAAGTTGATAGATTCCTTTTTGTTGTCCTCCTTGGGTGTTTGAATTGTCTCTCCATGAAAGTTTGGATGGTTTCTCCATCCTGGATTGTAAATGCTGGAGAAGGGGTTGATGATGCTATTGCCTTGTCAGAAATTACCTACAAAAATTTTCATCATTAGTTTCAATAGGTTTTCCTAAATGACAATTTATACTTTCATAGTTATCCCCACAATATTCACAACAATTAACATTAAAAATATTGGAAATATAATTAAAATTGTTGGAACCCAAGGTTTCAAGTTGCTTTTTAAGCATTGCAACTTGAGAACTCAATTTGTATATCTTATCCTTTTCATGGACATCCATGGTATTCTTAAGGTTTTGGCTCATTTCACTTGCCCGTTGTGAGTTGTTGATTGCCATCTCTTCCAATAAGTTGTATGCATCCTCTTGAGACTTATTTAGCAAAGCACCACCTGCAGCAGTATCCACATTATTTCTTGTTAAATAATTCAACCCATTATAAAATGTTTGGACTTGACTCCAAATGGGCATCCCATGGTGTGGACACTTCCTAAGTAGTTCTTTTAACCTCTACCAAGCTTCATACAAAGACTCTCCATCTAGTTGGTGAAAAGTGTTTATTTCATTCCTTAGCTTGGCGTTTTTAATAGGTGGGAAAAATTTATATATAAATTTAAATGCTAAATCATCCCAAGAGATGATACTTCCAGGAGGTAAAGACTATAACCAACTCTTGGCTCTATCTCTTAAGGTGAAAGGAAACAACCTAAGTTTAACAGCGTCCTTAGTAATCCCATTATACTTTACTAACTCATATACATCACAGAAATTCGATATATGTTGGTTAGGATCCTCACTAGATAACCTTCCAAATTGATAGTTGTTAAGCATAGACATGGTAATAAGTTTGACCTCAAAGCTAGGTGCACCAATAGGTGGTCTCCTAATACATGACATATCCTCAACCCTTCTAGGTGCAACATAATCACTAATGGACCTATAACCTTGATTAATAGGCACTTAAGGAATTATGGGGTTACATTGATTTTCCATATTGTTTTCTCTTTCAGTATTTCTAAACATAGTTTTTCTAACTCTGTCTCTCTAACTCAAGTCTCTTTCAGAAAATTTAATTTCAGAATGTAAACTCATAAAATAAAATAAACACACAAAATTGAAAAACAAATAACAATACATAAAATTAAATTAACAAAACAGTAAAACAATAACAAAAATTAAGACTAAAAATAAAATTAAACAAACTAAATTAACTCAAAATAATTAAAACAAACAGAAAACTAAATTAAAATCAAAGAAAACACAAAAATAAAGGAAAATAAAATAAAAAACAGCAAGCAAAATAAACAGTAATAAAAAGTGCAGTTATTTAAATTTTTTTTTGGAATTTTTTTTAATAAATCAAAACAAAATAAAATATTAATCAAATAACAACTAAATAAAACTCACAACTTAGTAAATTAAATCTAAAAAAAACCGAAACAAATAAAAAGAGTAAACAAAATATATTTTTTTCAAAAAACCGGAAGTAACTA
The DNA here is from genome assembly GCA_003254975.1 of Ochetophila trinervis. NCBI lineage: Eukaryota > Viridiplantae > Streptophyta > Magnoliopsida > Rosales > Rhamnaceae > Ochetophila > Ochetophila trinervis. Next base: position 132,096 of record QANX01002458.1, on the reverse strand, counting down.
AAAACCCTAAACACACAAAAATCGAAATACTTAGCTACTTTGATTTCCTCCTTCTTCATACTTGAATTGGATTGCTTTGGATCTAAGAAAACTCTCCAATTGTTGTTCTTTGATGGCTAAAACCGAACCTATAGAGAAACGAAAACAAAAGTTAAACTAAAAATAGTAATTTAATCAACAATAAACTTTAAATCAAAATTAGAAATAATTATTCCCCGGCAATGGCGCCAAAAACTTGTTGTGGTATAAATTTGATTAACTCCCAAGTGTACGAATCAACAAGTAATAAAGTGGTTTTCTTTGAGAAAACCCATATAGATCCCACAGGGAATAATGTCTCTAAGATTGAATTTAAATCAATTGTCAATTAAACTAATAAAAGTAAAAGAAGATTGTTTGTTGAGTGATTGAGTGATTGTTGTGTAGCAAAACATTAATTAAAAGCAAAGCAATATTAAAATTGAAAGCAAGGCAGCAAGCAAATTAATTCAAGGTTTTATGAAACAAGGATTATGACTTCACCACTATTACTCATATTTAGCCCTAATGCATGATAGATTCATAGGTTAACCCCTCTTTAACCACAAGTGACTAGAAGTTGATTTCTCAATGCATTCTAATCTGGCAAGTACAAGGTATTAATTATCTCTAATCTAAATACCAAAATTTAAGTCCTAAGACTTGCAAACCCAATAAGACCTTGATAAAGTTGTTACTAAAGCACACAATATTTCTATAAATATGTATTTCATTGCCCATCCATATTATATCCCTTATTTCTAAGCCAATATAATACTAAATCTATCTACCTTTTCATGGAAGCATTAAGAACTACAATGAAATATTAATCATAGATATGAATCAAACTCAAATATGCATTAAACACTAAATAGTCATAATAGGGCTACATCATAATCCTTATAGAGAGTTAATTACACATGTTCTTGAAAATATCCATCAAATATTTGAGAGAAAACATAGATTAAATAACAAAAAAATAAAGAGTTAAGAATCAAATCCAAAGGTTGATGGCTAATGAATTTGATCTCTAATCCTTCTCCTCTTTGCTTCTCCAAACTATTCACAAGAATGAATTCTCTAAGAGCTGGCCGAATTTTTCCTTGATCTAGACTTTGTATAGCAAAATTCCTCTATGTGAGAACCCTTGAAAAACTGAAATAAAAACCTAGAAACTCTACTTTTTTGCCAAGAGAATGAAGAAAAGAATACAACCGTGAGGACTGTGATGAATTGTAGCCGTGAGGGCTGTGGTGCGGTGGTGAATTGTGAGGAATTGTCTCTGTGTTATAAGGTGCATGGTATTTATAGGAAAAGTTTAACCCTAGATAAACCCTAGAATCCTTCTCTAAACCTAGATAATATAGGAGATAACATATTCACATAAGCTCAAACTCCTATATTTTTTCTATATGGCCGGCAATCCTAGGGTGTTGTGGTCTTTGGTGTCTCACATTCACATTAGAATTTAAGAAATATTTATCCATTTAGGAATCCAATTTAACTCTAATTCTAATTCATTTTACTAATTATTATTCCAATTAATATAATTAGAATAATCTGACCTCCCACGTGGCATACGATGTGGCAATAATTGTACACATGGTTGGAGTGTGATGATATGGCAGTCCAAGCATACATGTCATCATAGTAAGCAAAGATACTTTCATTTTATATCTTCAATGTCCATAAGCATATTATATGCACACTTTGGATGACCAAATGAACTCCAAATTCACTGATTCTGATTGTAAAGGTTAGGTCTATGTCTTAGAATTCCAGAAATATCTTTTTTACAAAATTTGGACATCGGGAAGACACTCAAATTCCAATATTCCCAAAATAGTGTAAATCTGCCATATCTGATGAAAATGTTGATATTGTAAATCAAACTGGTACTGATTGGCCAATCCAATTGCAATGAAACTTTACATAATTGAAGCCTAGTGAATCAAGAATCATTTGCAATTGGAACCACATAAAACCTCAAAGTCTAGCTTCAGATATGATTTTCTCAATAAAGATTGCAAAGAAATACAGTAATTCCAGCATTTGTCTTTCTTTTACTGAAAATAGAAAAATACAATATTTCAGTACTTTTCATTAACAATCAATTCTAAACTAGCTAAAATCCAATATAAAAAGTGGCATAAAAACAGTAACATTTTATGTCTATCACTTGTATACATAATACTGTGTAAATTTATTATTTGTTGATTAATTTTGTGTTTTACAGGCTCTACAACTATTGTCGATGAAAGTTTCACTTTTTATGATGATATTAATACAGATGAGGTAGATTATTTCACTTGAAAATTTTGTTTTTATTTTATTTTAATATAATGTTATGTTGATATACGAATTTAACTTTGTTGGAAGAAAATATGTCTGAAATTTGATTTGGAGGCTCTATGGAGCTATAGAGTTTACAATGCAAGGATGTAAACAATTTTGTGAATTCATGTTAAATTTTCTGAGTGTAAGCAATTTATCTCAATTTGAGCTATGGACAATTTAAATATTGTAAATTTGTCTCAATATGAATTCATGTTTGAGCTATGGACTGTCTGTTACATTTTGTAAGCGATTTGGTCTTCATCATGTATTGCTTTGTAAGTCTAAAAATCCATCTATTGCATCTTTGTCAATCCCTCTTGTGAATTAAATTACATATGTGTTGTGGTATAATTAACTCGGAAGTGCATGAATAACAAAGAAGATGAGAGAAAAGAAAGCAAATCCGGTTTATGACTGCAGGAAATTGATCCTTCAATCTGTTCTTCTTGGCTTCTTCAAACAATGATCAAAGCTTCAAGTTGATTCCTCCAAAGGTTGGCCGAATCTCCTTGGACTTCTCTTTGTGTAACACAACTTTGCTATCTTAAAAACTGAATATAAAATCTACTAAAACCCTATGTTATTGTGAGATTGGGGAAGAAAAGAAAGGGTAAGGTGCGGCTGGAGAGGGAACAAGGTTGCTGTAGCCATGAGGGCTTAGTGACTTGTGTGAAGGATGATTTTCACTCTCAATGTAGTAATCTATTTATTGGAGAGGTTTAAGAGTGGTTTAACCCTAAGGTGTCTCTAAAACCTAGAGAATATAGGAGATATAATATTACATGTTCTCAAACTCCCCTAAATTCTCTATATGGCTAGCCATCCTAAGGATATAGAGGTATTTTGTGCCTCATGTTCACACTAGGAATAGAGATAATTTCCTTATCTTCTTAGAAATCATAATCAATCTCTAATATCCCTTCCTTTTATCCTAAATATTATTCCAAAATATTCTGACCTTCCATGTGTCATGTGATGTGGAAAATTCAGATACATGGCTGATATGTGGTGATATGGCAGTCCAATCACAATGGTAGTCCTAGTAAGCATAAAACTTTCTTTTTTTATCTTCAATGACCGTCAGGAAGATTCCAAGTACACTTTGGGTGACCAAATAAACCCCGAATCCAGTTATTTTTGTTGCAAACATTAGGTCTTTGTCTTAGCTTTCCAGGCATATATTGATCGCACAAATTGGACATCAGGAAGACACTCAAATACTATTTTCCCAAGACAATGTAAATTTACCGCAACTGTTGAATTTGTAAATCAAACTATCACTGATTGGCCAAACCATTTACAATGAAACTTTGCAGCATTGAATCATATTGAATCAGGAATCATTAGCAACTGGAATCACACAAGAATACTAAGTGTGGACCCAGATATGATTTTCTCAGTAAAGATTGCGCAGAAATACAGTAATTCCAGCCTTTGTCATTCTTTTACTAAAAAATAGAAAAATACAGTATTTAAGTATTTTTCATTAACAATTAATCATAAACTAGCTTAAATTCAATATAAAAAGTGGCATAAAAATATTAATATTTTATGCCTATCAATATGTATGCAATGTGACATATGATATAGATAACAAATGTAAAGATGACTAATATGCAACATGTGTAGAAATTGTATAGAGATGCACGTTTTGATGTGAACTTGTTTATTGATTGGTTTGTAATGATACATGTCAACTTTAGTTAAAATTTTATATATATAAATGTAAATTTACTTGATAAATCAAATAATAACACATTTGTATGATTCAATATATATATTATTTGCTCATACAATGGAAAAAAAAATCGTTTTTGATCCAGTTTGGGTACCCATTTACTCGGCAAGTTTGGATTTGAATATACTCATTTAAGTGACAACAGGACCGGGTTTGAATTTGGATAATATCCGCCCCATTTCCATTCCTATAAATAATATAGACTAATAGAATCCTTCAAAACTACTTCAAGACAAAAAAAAAGTTCATAAACAACCTTAAAAACAGTTTCCCACAAACTTGTAATTAAGAAATTAAATACTTCATCAAGAGATTAATAAAAATGGTTTGAAACAAGAATAAATAAGTGTAATAACACTTCCATGTTGGAGGGTGTCTTCAAGATCTTCATATTCAAGTATATAAATCAACCTTTCCATGAGATCCTTGTGCAAGAGAACTATAAGCATATAATTCAAATAGCATATTACTTGAATGATCAAAGCATATATAAACATCTATATATAAGTATACATGCATATATATAAGCATATATATTTATGTAGAGAGTAATTCTACAATGGTTGTTACTAGAAATATATTTTTAGTGACAAATTTGAAAATATTATCACTAAATATAAACTTCAATGACAAAAAATTTATATTTGTCACTGAAATATACTTTTAGTGACAATCTTTATATATATATATATATTTCCACACCAAAAATACACGCAAAAACTAGCTGAACTACTCATCTACTTGAAACTTTAATTCTAAAATATAAATATACTTTCCCAAGAATGCGAAGGAACTGCAAAACTTGTTTCTTTCCTTCTACCCAAAACCTACGGCTAACATACCCCAACTTCACAAATACGGTTTCTTTTCCAAATACTTGCAATCTTATAAAATTTAACATTATATTAGCTCCTAATAGTCACTAGGTACCTATTTTTCACAGAAATTTCTATTAAAACAACCACAGTTGTCCAATTACAAAATCAAATACAAAATCTATCTCAAAGTTGGGCATTTTCTAAAATTTTCCCATAATGAGCAGTCTATATAACAAAAATAAAGCTTATGAAGTAAAGATGGAAATGATCACCCCAATTTAGCTTGGGCTTGCCAGCAGTGGCCATAATTTGGGCTAAAACCCGTGCCCAAAATTGGTATCCTTGGACCTCACAAACGATGATGAATCATGTTAAATGGATGCTGAATTTAAGTTCAAGGGGTCCAAAATAGGGGGGAGAGACTGCCCCCACAGCTCAAAATCCACCAGATACTAGCGATTGGAGGAAAAAGTGCATCACAGTTTTTTGGTTTTATCAGCAAGTTAGGGACTATTCCGATGATCTATAGGCGAGGAAGGGTAAGAACCTAGGCTTTCTATTCTGAGTGGTGGGTCAACTCGCCATCGCCAAAAAATGGTTGATTTCTTGCAAGTAGGTGCGGCACAAAATGAGTAGGAGAGAGAGATAGAGAGAGAAGAGGAAGAATGTGGGTGTTTCTAGAAATAAGCCAATGGGATCCAAATAGTAAAGGATTGAATTGCCCTTGAAGTTAGTTTGACCATAATTTTCAAACATAGCTCATAATCAAGCATGTCGCCAGTTTATGAATTCATATTGATGAGTTCTACGCAGTGATATTAAAGTCAAAAGCAAAACTTGACCCCACAAAGTGTTAACTCCTAGGCCCACTAACGGTCAACTCAATTGTTACATTTAAAAGTTCTACACAGTGATTGTTAGTATTTCTTTGGGACAGATTGTTACATTTAATATATCAGAATTGTATCTTTTTTAAGTATTACATAAATACTTCCCTTATATTCTATTTTTTACATACTTGTACAATGTTTTTTTAACGTATACTTTTGAGAGTAACTTTGTTTGTAACATTGTTTAACAGACAAATGGCAATTACAAGTCAAAATACTAATTTTACTCATGAAAATCATGGAGAGAAGCTTAAAAGTTTCAATGGTGTTGATTTTAAAAGATGGCAACAAAAAATGCCCTTTTGATATCACAATGTTAAATTTTGAAATAAAATTTGAGTGAGAAGGCCTTGTTCTTAAAAAGAACGAAACATAAATGACAACTATAGTGACTGTAAAAGCGTGAAAACATAGATATTTTCTATTCAAGAACTACATTCTCAATGTTTTGGACAATACACTATAAGGATGCGTATAATCCGATTGAGACTTCCAAAGAACTTTGGGAGTCCATGGATAAAAATTATAAAATTGAGGATCCTGGCATTAAGAATTTTGTGATTGGAAGGTGCTTTGGTTTCAAAATGGTGGATTCTAAAACCGTGATGAACAAAGTATTAGAATTCCATTAGTTTTTCATGATTTACATGCTTAAAATATGACTTTGAGTGAATCTTTTCAAGTTGCTGCTTTGTTGAACTATTTTCGCCTTCATGAAAAGATTTCATGAATTATCTTAAGCATAAACACAAAGAAATGAGTTTGGAAGAATTGATTGTTCGTCATAGAATAGAGAAACACAATAAAAGCTCTAAAAGGAAAACAAAAACTCATTACTTGAAGGCCAAAGCTAATGTAATTGATATTGGATATAGAAATAGGAAAAAAAAAAGAGTATTCTTAGAAAAATTATAATAAAGGGAATACAAAAAAATTCAAAAATAAATGCTTTGTTTGCTACAAGCAAAGTTTTCATGCAAATGAATGTAGAAATTGGATAGCACAATATGATAATAAGAACAATAAATCTCAGGCACATATGGCATAGGAAGAAAAGTTATCTATTGATGTTGAAGAAATTAATCTTACTGCTGTGATATCTGAAGTGAATTTGTTTGTAACAATAAAGAGTGGTGGGTAAACACGGGTTCTACTAGACACATATGTTCCAATAGAAATATGTTTACTACTTATCATGGTGTGGACACAAGAGAATATCTTTATATGGGAAATTTTTCAACATCTAATATTGAAGGCCAAGGAAAGTAGTTCTGAATAATGGCATCCGGCAAAAAACTCACCCTAAAAAATGTTCTTGATGTAATTGATATAAGGAATATGTTTACAATAGAAATATGTTTACTACTTATTTCTAATTGAAATATGTTTACTACTACAATAAGCACATATGTTCCCATAGAATTATGTTTACTACTTATCATGGTGTGGACACAAAAGAATATCTTTATATGAGAAATTGTTCAACATCTAATATTGAAGGCCAAGGAAAGTAGTTCTGAAAAATGACATCTGGTAAAAAACTCACCCTTAAAAATGTTCTTGATGTAATTGATATAAGGAATAATCTAATTTATGGATCTTTGCTTAGCAAAAATGGATTTAAGTTAGTTTTTGTGGCTGACAAATTTGTACTCATTAAAAATGGAATGTATGTGGAAAAAAAGGTACTTAACTGATGGTCCTTTTAATATGAATGTATTGATTGTTGTACCTCCCACTAATAATAAAGTTAATATGAATGTATTGTGCCTCCTACTAAAAATAAAGTTAATTATTCTGCTTATATTATTGAGTCATTTAATTTATGGCATGGAAGTTTAGAATATGTAATTATGATGTGTTACACAAATTAATTAACATGGATTTGTTCATTAAATTTGATATTGACTCAAATCATAAATGTGAAATATGTTTATATGCTAAATTAACTAGATTCCCATTCCAAACTGTGCCAAGGAGTACAGAACCTCTAGAGTTAATTTATATGGATACACTTGATTTAAAGTATATACAATCTAGACATGAGAAAATGTATTTTATTACTTTTATAGACAGTTGTACAATATATTGTTATGTCTATTTATTGCGAAGCAAAGATGAAGCTATTGAAATGTTTAAACGTTACAAAAATGAGGTAGAAAATCAATGAAGCAAGAAAATAAAAATCTTGAGGAGTGATAGGGGAGGAGAATATGAATCATATTTTGCTGAATTTTATTTGGAACATGGTATTATTCACCAAACTACTGCTCCCTATTCACCACAACAAAACCATATTGTTGAACGCAAAAATCATACTTTAAAAGAAATGATAAATTATTTATTGTTTATGTCTAGTTTACCACAAAATTTGTGGGGAGAAGCTTTCTAATCAAATTGTAAATAAGTTACCTCATAAAAAATTAGATAAAACTTCATATGAGTTATGGAAATGTTGAAAGCCTACACATAATACCTTAAAATGTTGGGATGTCTAGCTAAATTTGAAGTGCATTTTCCTAAAAAAGGTTAAAATAGGACCTAAAATTATTCACTGTGTTTTCATTGGTTATGCACATATTAGCAGCACATATCGGTTTGTGGTGTACAACTCTGATATTCATGAAATTAATGTCAGCACCATTATAGAATCAAGGGTTGCATCTTTCTTTGAATATTTTTATCCTTATAAAGTAGGAATAATAGATAATTTACTCAAAATGTCTCATGAGAATATGATTAATAGCAATCAAACCCAAGAACCTTCAAACAATGGAAAAGAGGATGAACTTAAGACATAGTTAGAGAATTAAAACATAAAGTCGTTTGGTGATTTTAGGACTTATTGGTTAGAGAATGAAACATCAAACCATCAAGGAAGCTATGTCAACTCCTAAAGCTCCATTATAAAAGGAAGCAATAATGAAATTGATTCCATCATGCAAAACCATACTTGAGAGTTGATAGATCGTCCCCCTAGTACTAAACATTTGGGTTACAAATAGATTTTCAAAAGGAAATTAAAACCAGAAGGTTTTATTTTATAATTACAAAGATACATTAGTGACTAAAGGTTACAAGCAAAATGTAGGCTTCGACTATTTTGACACTTTTTCCAAAATTATATCAATCCAAATTTTAATTGCAATAACCATTCAAAGTAGTTCATAACATTTATTAAATAAAATAAAAATATAAAAGCACACATCTTTTTGTAAGTCTACAAGTATTAGTATGAATACTTGGATGAAATAATCATAGATACATATTACATACTAAACATAATAGAAATTTTGTCTTAAGATTATTAGAAAATTAGTGTGTACAATTTATAGATTTTACCAAATATTATACCAAATATTATATAAACACAAAGATGATTAAACTTTATTCAAATAACATATAACATTTAGAAATTGATAGCACATAATAATAAATAGAAAAAGATAGAGACTATATAAAACCCAGTAAATAGATCGAGGCTATAGTTGAACTCTATGTCTTTAAGACAAACTTTGCCCGACTCCAGTGCTCATTGTTTTATTGTAATCGCCTCCCAAAATATAACAATCTCTCTTGACAATGGTAGCACTCTAAATCATCAAGAACATCAAACCAACTTTGACTTGAACTCTCCACAACATATGTAAAACATTTATAATTCTAATCTTATGAATGCATGAATTCTAATTGAATTTGAATGAAATTTTTAGAACTAAATTGAAAAACTCTACTTATAAGGTTTGAAAGCATATGAAACCAAAATATATAGTCATCCATAAAGATGTCTTTTGTGTAGTACTTTAGGATTTTCGGAGGAGTTGTTTCAAAAAGAGTCTTCGGCTCATGCTTATTTTGATGTGTTATTGCTTCGGCAAGAGAGTTTGTTAAAGTACCATTGTCAAGTGAAATGCTTATCTGATAGGGATCATAATACAACCTATTTTTCATGCTTTGTTGTCTCAAAAGCCTTTAAACATGTTGAATATTAATGGCTTTTTATTACTAATAATAAGGATGCTATTAAATTTCATGTTCTTAATTATTTCGAGAGTTTGTTTAGGCTTATGCTACTAATACTTTTTCTTCTGAGAGTTCAAGAATGTTATTCCTAGTTTGGTGATTTCTAGTGATAATCATTTTTTGACTACCTTTCCTACCTATGAAGAAGTCCAGAGAGTTGTTTTGGTATGAATGCTCAGAGCACTCCGGGACTGGATGGTTTTAATGGTCATTTTTTCAATCTTATTGGAATTTTATTGCCATGGATTGTTAAATTTTTCTAAACCTGTTATCTTGTTTCTGGTCTTAATTCTAATTTTTTGACTAATTCTTAAATCTTTGGATTATAATACAATTAATTAGTTTCATTCAATTGCTCATGGTAATTTATTGTACAAAACAATTACTAAGTTATTGGATGATTATCTTGCTCAAGTTGCTAGTGAGGTAGTTTCTAAATCAATTTGGTTTTATTAAAGGTAGGAATATTTAGGATTGTATCAAACTTGCTTCTGAATGTGTTAATATCATTAATAAAAAGTGTTTGGGGGGTCATAATGCTTCAAAAGTGGATATCAAAAAAGCTTTTGATTCCTTGAATTGAAGATTTATATTGGAAGTTATCAAAAATGATTTGGCTTCTCTAATTTACTTTGTAGTTGTATTTTAATATCTTTCAATATACTAAGATTTCAATTTTGATTAATGGGATGCTGGAGGGGTATTTTAGTTGTACTAGTGGGGTTTGGCAAGGGACCTGCTTTCTCCGTTACTTTTTGGGCTTGCTGAAGATTATCTTAGTTGTTTGTTGTTGAGTTTGGCTTCTCATAATAAGCTTCAACCAATGGTTTCTTCTCAGAGTTCCATTGCTCCAACACGCCTTTTACATGTTGATGATATTTTTTTGTTTTGTTAGAGTTCAATTAGGAACGTATCTCTTTTATGTGATACTTTTCAGCAATATGGTAGGTTTTTTGGTTGAGTGTTTTTATTTTGGGAATGGGTGTCTATGGCTCAGCGACACTCATTCTTTTCTGAAATTGGTATGTGGAAAGGCACATTCCTTTTTGTTTCTCTTAGTATACCTTTGTTTTATGGTTGTCCTAAAGCGGTCTATTTTTGACTTATTATGGACAAAATTATGAGTACATTTTTGGCTTGGAGTAGGCGGCTTCTCTGACTTATTATGTCCTAAAGCGGATATGGCTTGTTTGGTTAATTTTGTTCTTACATCTATGATTGTGAATGTTTTTAAGATATATAAATGGCCCAAAGCTTTGCTGAAAGAATTAAATTTGCTATGCATAATTTTGTTTGGACGGGTAACAAGGTCGGTTAAGGTTGGAGGTCTTGGAATTAAGCATTTGAATGTATTCCATTATACTTTGTTGGCTAATTTTGTTCCAAGTTTTTAACTAAATACTCTCTCTTTTTTCCTCAGGGCTCAGCATTTAGCTAAGTTACAAACAGGTAATCGGGTTTTTGTGGGTTCTTCTATTTGGTTTGTCTTGCATTTGGGTTATTCGGTACTCTTTAAGGATTGCCAATGGTTGGTTGGTCAGGGTAATCATATTAGATTTTGAAATGACATTTGGAGTGGAATTGTTTTTCTAGATTCCAATTTGGAGCTTTCTCTTGCTCTTTCTCCTAATGTTTTAGTTTCAGATTTTGAAATTTGGATGGTTTTTGGATGTTGCCTGATACATTTAATCTAAATTTTTCTAGTCTTCTGAATTAAAATGAGACAATTACCATTTCTTCTCTTCAGGATAAATTAGTTTGGACTGTAAATTCGAAGGGTGTGCTTTCTTATAATAATTAGATGGGTTCTTTGGGAGCTTCTCCTTAGTGGATTGGTTATATTTGGGCTTAATATGTCTTAGTCGATTGGTTAAATTTGGGCTTAATATGACTTCCATTTAGGTCCCATTTTTTGTTGGTTGTGATCGGCATAAAACGTTAATGTTTTTATGCCATATTTTATGTTGGATTTCAGTTAGTTTTGAGTTAATTTTGTTAATGAAAAATACTAAATTGTTGTATTTTTCTATTTTTAGAGAAAGAATAACGAATGCTGGAAAATGCTGTATTTCTATGCAATCTTTACTAAAAAAATCATATATGGAGCTACACTTGGAATTTATATGCGATTCTAGTTGCTAATGATTCATTATTCATCAAGGTTCAATTCTGAAAAGTTTCATTGCAATTGGATTAGCCAATCAGTACTAGTTTGATTTTGAAGATGAACATTTTTAGCAGTTGCGACAGACTTACACTCCTTTAGGATAATTGAGATATGCCTGGAAAGCTAAGACATAGACCTAACTTTTGCAATCAGAATCAACGAATTCATAGTTTATTTGGTCATCCAAAGTGTACTTAGAAACTGCCTAACAAACATTGAACATATAAAGGGAAGTGTCTTTGCCAACTAGAATGCCACCTATGCATGGAAGATTGGGATTGCCACATCATCATTCTCTAGCCATCCACATCATATGCCATTTGGGAAGTTCAGATTATTCCAATAATATTAATTGGAATATTAATTAGAGAAAAAATTAAAGTTGGAAAGAGATTAAATTCCTAAATTGGCAGGAATACTTTCCTAATCTAATTGGATGTGTGACATCCTTTTGACGGCACCAATGACCTATTTATCCCCATAGGGCCAGCCATGTGAGAGATTATATGAGATTTGATTTTTGTTTTATATTTTTTGTTCCCTCTTATCTTGGAAAAATAGATTTAGGATAAGGTTTCAACTCTAGAGTCTTTCCTATCTCAACTAGTAATGTTCTCCTATAAATACCTTACACCTTGAAGATTTAAAGGAGAGAACTCTTCTACATTATTTTCAGATCCCTTTTAGATTATTTTAGGTACAATTTTTGAGGTTTAGAGCAAGGGAGAATCGGCTACATAAGGGATCTATAGCATGGGGAATTTTCGGCCAGCACTATTGGAGGATTTCAACTTTGTTCTTGAGACATATTTGATGAAGCAATTGATAGAGGAATAGGAGGAGAAATTCGGCAGCCATAAGATCTTGAATTTGTTTTCTCTTTTCTTCATCTTTTTGTTATTTGTAATATGTTTTGTTTTAATTCATTGATGGCTATTCTTAAGAACATGAGTAGCTAAATTTTTATAAGGATTATGATGTAGCCTTGTTATGAATATTTAGTTTTTAATGCATGTTTGATTTTAATTCATGTTGAGAGTTAATATTTCATTGTAGTTCTTAATGCTTTTCATGAAAAAGTGAAAAGATCTAGTATTATATTGGCTTAGGAATAAAGGATATAATATAGAAGGGCAATGAAATACATGGGAATAAGAATATTGCATGCCTTAGTGACAACTTTGGCAAGACCTTATTGGGTTTTTTATGTCTAAGGGCTTAAATTTCAATGTTTAAATTAGGAATAATTAAATACCTTGTGCTTGCTAAACTAGAATGGATTGAGGAATCAACTTCTAGTTACTTTTGGTCAAAGGGAGGTTAACTTAATGAATTTCTCATGCATTAAGACTCAATAGGATTATTAGTGGTGAAGTCATAATCCTTGTTCCATCAATATTTTGAAACCTTTGCTTTATTACTTTTGCTGCCTTAATTTGCTTTCTTAATAGTTTTGTTATTTAGCTCTTGCTTTGTTTCACAAAACCAACCAATCAATAATTCATTCTTTTACTTTTCTAGTTTTAATGGGCAATAGATTTATTTTAATCACTAAAGACATTATTCTCCATGGGATCGATATTTGGTTTTTTCTAAAAAACCACTTTATTACTTGTTGATTCGTGCACTTGCGAGTTATCAATTTTCATCACAACAAGCTTTTGGCTCCGTTGCTAGGGAATAATTATTTCTAGTGTTCATTTAAATTTTATTGTTGATTAAATTTCTGTTTTTGGCTTAATTTTTTTTTTGTTTTGTCTAGGTTCAGTTTTAGCCATTGAAGAACAACAATTGGAAAGCTTTCTTGGATCCAAAGCAATTCAATTCCAGTTTGAAGAAGGTGGAAATCAAAGTAGCTAAGTAGTTAATTTCAATTTTTGTGTTTAGATTTTTTTTATTGTTTTCAGTTTTTGAAATTTTTTTTTTTTTTTGCTGTTTTTATCTATTTCAATTTTTAGGATTTTATTTACTGAATTTTGAGTTTTGTTTAGTTGTTAGTTGATTAAGTTTTGTTTTTTTTAAATAATAATAATAATAATAATTTCATATTCGAAAGAAAAAAAAATTATATACTGCACTTTTGTTTTGCGTTTTTAGTTTGATTTGCTTGCTGTTTTTAGATTTATTTTGCTTTTAAGTTTGTGTTTTCTTTGAGTTTTAATTGGTATGCATTTAGTTTTAATTTTGTGCGTTTAATTAGTTTGTTTAATTTGATTTTTAGCTTTGATTTTAGTTGCTGGAATTTTTGTTTTGTTAGTTTAAATTTCTTTTTTTTTCTAGTTTTTTGTTTTTGTTTCTTTTGTTTATGAGTTTACCAACCAATAGTAAATTTTATGAGAGAGTTCTGAGGAGATTAAGGAGAACTGAAGTTAGAGAAACTTTGTTTAGAAATATTGAAAGAGAGGATACTATGGAAAACTGAAATAACACTGTAGTTCGTGAAGTTCCTAATAATCAAGGTTATAGGACCATTAGGGATTATGCTGCACTTAAAAGGGTTGAGGATATGTCTTGTAGACCACTTATTGATGCACCTAGTTTTGAGGTCAAACCTATTACAATGTCTATTCTCAATAAGTATCAATTTGAAGAGTTACCTAGTGAGGATCCTAATCAACATATATTGAATTTCTATGATGTATGTGAGTTAGTGAAATACAATGGAATCACTGAGGATGCTGTCAAGCTTAGGTTGTTTCCTTTTACCTTAGGGGATAGAGCTAAAAGTTGGTTACAATTTTTACATCCACGAAGTATTATCACTTGGGATGATTTAGCTTTTAAGTTTTTAAATAAGTTTTTCTCACCCATTAAAACCGCCAAGCTTAGGAATGATATCAATATTTTTTATCAATTTGATGGAAAGTCATTGTATGAGGCTTGGGAGAGGTTGAAAGAATTACTGAGAAAGTGTTCACACCCTGGGATGCCCATATGGAGTCAAGTCCAAACTTTTTATAATGGGTTGAACTATATGACAAGAAATAATGTAGATGAAGCTGCAGGTGGAGCCTTGTTAAACAAATCTCAAGAAGATTCATATGACCTATTGGAAGAGATGGAGATCAATAATTCACAATAGGCAAGTGAAAAGAGCCAACATTCTAAAAAGACCATGGCTGTCCATGAAGAGGATAAGATAGACAAATTGAGTACTCAAGTTGCAATTCTCACAAAGCAACTTGAGACATTGGGTTCCAACAGCTTAAATAATATTTCCAATATTTCTAATTTTATTTGTTGTGAATATTGTAGGGATAACCATGAAAATATTAATTGTCAATTAGGAAATTCTCTTGAAACTAATGATGTTAATTTTATAAGAAATTTCCGATAAGGCAATAACAATAATAAGAAAAACCCTTTCTCCAACACTAACAATCTAGGATGGAGGAACCATCCAAATTTTTCATGGAGAGACAATTCAAACACCCATAGAGGACAACAAAGAGGAATCTATCAAATTCCTTTTTAACAACATCAACAATTCCAAACCTCGAATTTCCAAAAGACTACTCAACCTTAATCTCATAATTCTTCTCCATCTACTTTGTCTTTATTTGAGCAATCTATGATAAAAATGACTGAAAATTCTAATGCCTTCATGCAGGAAACTAAGGCAAAAATTAAAGGTTTAAAGAATTAAGTGGATCAACTAGCTCAAGCTTAAGTCCCTAATCTGCAAGAGAAACAAAGTGATTTAGAGATACTAGTAAGTCAACTAGCTGGATTTAACTAGAAACAAAGAAAGAGCTATCAAGCTTCATGACACAAATTGAAAGCTTCATGATCAAAACTGTGAATCAATTCAACAATCAAGTTGGGTACCATTAAAGGACATGAAACTTAAATATGACAATTAGCAAAGATTTTCCAAAAAACATAAGAAATCCTCCCAAGCAATACTGGAAAAATTCTAAGGAGGTAATGTTTTTTAATTTGTAAGATGGTAATAAACTAACTGATTCTTTTGATGTACAGCTAGGGCATTTGAAAAAAATAGAGGATATAAATCACCAAGAAGAGCCAAAATTCATAACTGAAGGGGAAACCGAAGCAAAAGGTTTGAAATGTGAAAATGTATCTTTATCTTCCAAGGTTCGAGTTGAGGCACTGAGCCTCAACTCTCTAAGTATATACCTCCTAGTGCTAGAGGAGCCTCTGGAAAAGAAAAAGAAACAAAAGATGAGTTGTTGGCCGTGGAGGAGAAAAGAAAAAAGAATTGGGAGTACAAGCAACTTCCACCACCACCATTCCCAAATAGGCTCAAATAGAAGAAATTGGACTTTCAATTTGGTAAATTTCTAGATATTTTTAAGAAATTACATATTAATATCCCTTTTGTAGATGCTTTAGAAAATATGCCAAATTATGCTAGGTTTTTAAAAGAAATTATGAAAAAGAAAAATAATTTATGAGGTCATGAGATGGTAGTCTTGAATGACGAGTATAGTGCCATATTACAACACAAGCTACCACCAAAATTAAAAGATCCAGGGGGTTTCTATATTCTTTGTCATATTGGTGATATTCTAATGTTTTATGTCATTTAGGAGCTTCTATAAATTTAATGCCTTATTCTTATTTTAGGAAGCTTGGACTTTGAAAAGTAATGCCCACCTCAATTTCTTTACAAATGGCAAACCACAACATCAAAAAGTCAAGGGGAGTACTTGAGGATGTAATCGTCAAAATTGATAAGTTTTACTTCCCCATAGACTTTGTGGTATTAGATATAGATGAGGATGACGATGTGCCTTTGATTTTTGGTAGACCTTTCTTAGCTACTAATCATGCTCTAATAGATGTACAAGAAGGTAAGCTTACCTTTAGGGTTGGTAACGAAAAGGTCACCTTTAATATCTACAAACCCACTTCTTATCCAAAAGATGAATGGTGCCATGAGATTGAGGCTTTGGATTCAAGATTGTTAGAGAAAAGTGAGAAAAAGAATAAAGGATTGCATTGACCATCGTTTATTAAGAGTTTCTTTGGAGGTGGAAGCAACAAACAAATTGATCCTGGATAAAGCATGACAAGAAAGTCAGGCTAAAGATTTTAAAACAATCACTTTTTGGGAGACAACCCAAAGTTTTAAATTTCTTTTTTATTTTATTCTTTTTTAGTTTATTTTTAGTTTTTTTAAATTTTTAATTTGTTTTGTTTTGTATTTTTAGGTGTCAAAGAAGAAAAATTAAAGGAAAAGCATTAAAGGAGTAATCGGTCAAGGAAGTATTGTGAGCCTAAAGTTTACAATTTAATTGCATTGCATCAATGAGGGGGGCTTTCTTTACCTTTACACTTTATTATGTTTAATTTCTTTGTTTTTAACATTGGAGCTATGTTCATCTTAAATTGGGGTGGTTCTTTTTTTTTTTTATGCAGTTTTCTTTTTTAGTTTGAGTTTTTATTTATGCATGTTTAGGTTTAGTTTTAAACTCTTGATTTTTGTGCTGGCTGAAATTTTATTTTTGGGTATTTTCTTAAATATTTTGATGGGCCAATGATGAGAATGTAATTGAGAATAAATTGATTCTTACATAGTTGAATTGTTTTTGCATATTCTCTAATGCCTAAAGTTAATTTCACACGTTGTTACTTTCAAACACTATTTTGAGCACTTTGTCAAATATGCATGTTTTCTATTGTAGTTTGGAGAGTGTTTGTATTAAATAAGAGTGATTTTTTTAAACTCTAGAAATTACATAATTATTGCTTGAGGAAAAATCCTAGAGAGATGCATTACTTTGGATAAGATTTAGGCCATTCTTGTTTTGAATTTGAGTTTTTCTAGCCTAATTTTGAATTTTTTATCCATCAGTACCATGTTTGAGTCAATTGTTAGGATGCATAAAAGATTGCATATTAGAGCCTTTTGTTCTTTAAACCCCGTTGACTTATATTTTTGAGCCTAAATATATTTTTCCTACCTATACACGTTGATATGGATATATGCTTATTAATTTGTATTTGGTGGAGTAAAGTAGAAAATAATTTGAGGGTGGCAATGATGGTGAAGTTCAGCTTCTATGTATTTTTGATGTGGAAAAAAAAGTTTGAGCAAGGTATGAAAGAGAACAATTTGGAGGTTAGAAGAAAAAATAAAAGAAAAAAATAAAAAGGAGAAAGAGAAGTTGATAAAAAAATGATGTGAAAAAAAAAAGTTTTGTGGAGTTTGAAGGAAGGAAAGAAGAGAGGTGTATTTGTGAGGATATTATTCATAAGTTTTCTTTCTTTGAATTTTATTTTCCTATCATTTTCTTTCTTCTAACTTATTATCATTTAGCATCTATATTACAAGCCTATAAAGTCCTAATGATTCAAGGTAATGCATTGATCTACATTAGTGTAGAGCTATTAATTATGTCAAGCGTATGGTGGTTCATATTTTACAATTTCGTGTAGATTTATTCAATTGCATGAGATTGAATGCATTGTTTGATTTATACACACACACTTTGAAAATAATGATTATGTTGAATAGAAGATAGGTAATTGAGGTGCATGATTACTTGGAATTTACTTTTGAATTAATATTATTATGCAATGTTTGAGGAATCTCATCAAGGTACTTGTGTTTGTTTTATAGGAGGTATGTTTATAGTTCTTTTTTCTTTCCAAGGCACTAGAAAAGTTCAATTTTCTGTATTTTTATGCTATATTTTATGTGGGATTTTAGTTAGTTTTGAGTTAATCGTTAATGAAAAATACTAAATTGTTGTATTTTTCTATTTTTAGAAAATGAATGACGAATGCTGGAAAATGCTGTATTTTTGTGCAATCTTTACTGAAAATTCATATATGGAGCTACACTTCAAATTTTTGTGTGGTTCTAGTTGTGAATGATTCATAATTCATCAAGGTTCAATTCTGTAAAGTTTCATTGCAATTGGATCAGCCAATCAGTACCGGTTTGATTTTGAAAATGAACATTTTTAGCAGTTGTGGCAGACTTACACTCCTTTAGGACAATTGACATTTGAGTGTCTTCACAATGTCCATTTTGTGTGATAAAGATATTTCTAGAAAGATAAGATGTAGACTTAGCTTTTTCAACTAAAATCAAAAAATTCGGAGTTCATTTGGTCATCCAAAGTATACTTGGAATCTGCCAAACGAACATTAAAGATATAAAAGGAAGTGTCTTTGCCAACTAGGATGCCACCTATGCATGGATGATTGGGATTGCCATATCACCATTCTGCAGCCATGTGTGTTATTTTTGCCACATCATATATATGTCACTTGGGAAGTTTAGATTATTTCAATAATATTAATTGGAGAAGGAATTAGAGTTGAAAAGAGATTAAATTCTTAAAAAGATAGGATTACTTTCCTAATCTAATTGGATGTGCAACATCATTTTGAGGACACCAATGATCTATTTATACCCATAGGGCCTGCCATGTGAGAGATTATAGGAGATTTGATTTTTGTTTTATATTTTGTTCCCTATTATCTTGGAAAAATAGACTTAGGGTAAGGTTTCAACTCTAGAGTCTTTCTTATCTCAACTAGCAATCTTCTCCTATAAATATCTTACACCTTGAAGTTTTAAAGTTGATAACTCTTCTACATTATTTTCAGATTTCTTCTAGATTATCTTTGGAACAATTTTAGAGGTTTAGAGCAAGGAAGAATCAGCTACACAAGGGTTCTAGAGCAAAGGGAATTTTTGGCAAGCACTATTGAAGGATTTCAACTTTGTTCTTGAGACATATTTGAATAAGCAATTGAAAGAGGAATATGAGGAGTAATTCGGCCACCATAAGATCTTGAATTTGTTTTCTCTTTTCTTCATCTTTTTGTTATTCATAATATGTTTTGTTTTAATTTATTGATGACTATTCTTAAGAACATAAGTAGCTAAACTTTTATAAGGATTATGATGTAGCCCTGTTATGAATATTTAGTTTTTAATGCATATTTGATTTTAATTCACGTTGAGAGTTAATATTTCATTGTAGTTCTTAATGATTTCATGAAAAAGTGAATAGATCTAGTATTATATTGGCTTAGGAATAACGGATATAATATGAAAGGGCAATGAAATACATGGGAATAGAAATATTGCATGGCTTAATGACAACTTTGACAAAAGCTTATTGGGTTTGCACGTCTTAAGTTTTAAATTTCGATATTTAGATTAAGAATAATTAAATACATTGTACTTGCTAAACTAGAATGTATTGAGGAATCAACTTCTAGTTACTTTTGGTCAAATGGAGGTTAACTCAATGAATTTGTTATGCATTAAGAGTCAATAGGATTGACAGTGATGAAGTCATAATTCTTATTCCATCAATATTTTGAAACATTTTATTTGTTACTTTTGGTGCCTTAATTTGCTTTCTTAATTGTTTTCTTATTTAATTCTTGCTTTTTTTTTTTTTCACAAAACCAACCAATCAATCAATCATTCTTTTACTTTTCTAGTTTTAATTGGTAATAAATTTATTTTCATCACTAGAGATATTATTGTTCGTGGAATTGATATTCAATTTTGTCTAAAAAAATTACTTTATTACTTGTTAATTCGCTTACTTGCGAGTTATCAATTTTCACTACAACAAATTGTTACTTTAGAATCGTTAACCCACGGATGATAGGCTTGCTAAAGTCGGTTTTTCTACTTATTCTCATTGTGACTTTTGCTCTCAAGCTTATGGGGATATTGCTCATTTTTTTATCTTGTTTTATGACCAAAGTATTTGGAATTTTATTGACAGCATATTTCATTTTCAGATTGATGTGCCAGGTTCTGTGGAGGATTTTATTTTGCATTGCATGGAGTTTAAATTTTCTTCTCATTTTAAGTTTCTTTTTCATGCTGCATTAGAGCGAGTTTATCTTATAATTGCTATGCTTGTTATAAAATTAGGTTTAATAGGTATATTTTTCTATAGCTTGGGTTTTTATCCGCTGAACCACTAGGGAGGCTAATGGTTTGCATGGTGGTTTATGAGGTCTGTACTGCAATATAAAAATCATTAAAAGCATAAATTATTCTAACATATGCTACAGACAACATTATAATATTATTGAAATAGGTTGAAAAACTTATCTTTGTACTCCATAACTTAATTATCTCTTTTGAACCTAAATTTTAAAATTTCTAGTCAACTAAGTTAAATTTTTGTATATAATGGTCATTTAATAATAAGTTGATATCACATTTCTCCTTATAAGCAGTTTATTTATTTTTTAACAATCATTTTATAAATAGATCCTCAAAGTTGCTTTTTCAATTTGTACAATATCAATAAATATCATTTTATTTATAAAAAAACTGTTTTATGTGGTGTGTGTCATCATAAATTTTTGCTAAGACAGAAATGTTTTTTAATTAGAAATTATAAAATTATTTTGCTTTTTTCTCAAAAAAAAACCCTTCAATTAAGAGTCACCAGAAAATTTCCAGTTTCATTTCCATTCATTTCAATGAATGAGATAAAATATTATTTTCCTCTATCTCTTTTATTTTATTTATAAATAAATATATGAGATAAACACATAAGTAATAGTGGAAAAACTTTCCAACCAACCAAAAAGAGACCACTTCATTTATATTTTTCATTTTAGTAAGGCATGCTTGTAATTCACGTGAATGGCAATAAAGTAGCAATTGGGCCCCATTAAAATGGTTCCTCCAACCCTAGTATGACGATTGGTAAGTGACCTGTTGGGTAACCCGGTTCGCACAAACTTGAATATATTTTTGTTTGCACAAACTTGAATATATTGTTTTTATACTTTAATTCTGCTTATGACATCAACATTGATATTGCTAATGTCACTGTTTCCAACTTGGGGCGGGTCGACCTGCAAGCATATTGGTGGGTCACGAATTCGTAATCCAACCTGGTCAGGTCTCTTCATTTTAGATACCATTTTCAACACTGTTTGTTGGGTTTTCTTTATCTATCTATTTCCGAACGATAATGGGTGTCAATTCAACCAAAATTTGTCCATATTTTCGATTTCAATTTTAAATAAAAACTCAAACTCGGAAAATTGTATTAAAATCTTTGATTTCACTGATATTTACACCATATCAAAGTAATTAATAAATCTAAATACATTAGACTAATATTATACAACAAACTCATTCATTAATTTTGATCATATCACTCGTTTTGAAATAATTCAAAATTTTCCATTTAAACCTAAAATGCCAAACCAAAATTATGAGTTTCCAAGTTTTTCATACCAAACCAAACCATATAAAGGCATCCAACATGTTGGAAATGCACAAATTAATCGAACCCATGCATCAATTTCGGTCAAAAATTCTTCTACACACTACAAAAAAAGTGAGCAGTTGCTACGAATTTTAGCCATAAAAATATTAATTTTTAGCTAAATGGTATTTTTTCTCACATTCTCCAGATTTGTAGCTAATCACTACAAATCAGCTACAAAACATTCATTGTAGCTTAATTTTGTAACTAAAACCTCAATTTTTTAGGCGGCAAAATTTCCCTCCTTCCAAAATTAAAAATGTAATGTTCTTTTGCTACAAACACTTAAGTTTGTGTTTAATACTGTATTTTAGCTACAAAAAATTTTGTAGCTCAAATATAATATGAACACCTACAAAATAATTTGTACCTAAACTAAAACCGGTGGCAGTTTTGTAAATATACAAAACTTATGTCCTGTTTTTTATTTGACCAATTTAATTTTCTCCCTTCTACCTCCACCTACTCCGGAGTGTCTCAAACGATCAAAGTGTAAAATAGACAGGGGAGATTGAGAGCTGAAATGGTGGAAAGTAGGAAACCAACACCAACGTCTACTGGACTACTGGACTGCTGTTGTGGAAGCTACTCACACTCGCTCACAAAAAAAAAAAAAAAAAAAAAAAAAAAAAAAAAAAAAAAAAAAAAAAAAAAAAAAAAAAAAAAAAAAAAAGAAGCTTGAAAAATTGAAAGCAATGGCTTCAGCTTCAAAGTTTTGCTTGAACCTCAACCTTCATAGAGACGATGTCGTTTCACTGTCTAAAACTCCATTCTCTAACTTTGCCTACCAATCGGGCTTCCTCGGCTCCAAGCTCCTCGGAAAACCGTTTCCGTTATCAATCCGGAAATCTCCACAGAATCGAACCTGTCCGCTTGCACGACCCGATTCGAAGCCCATATCCGCATCACACCACACTTTCGACATCGTCATAGTCGGAGCTGGAATCATCGGGTTGACCATTGCTCGGCAGTTCCTTATCGGGTCGGACTTATCCGTCGGGGTAGTCGACAAAGCCGTGCCTTGTTCTGGTGCCACCGGTGCTGGTATGTTGTTGTTCTGCTTGTATTTTTCCTATTTGGTTTCCGAGAAAACGTAGTAAAAAAAAGAGAAAATTGTGAACTCACCGAGTTTAATGAAAGTGTATATTTGGTGAAGTCTGATTCTTTTTTATAGGAAATCCCTGACCTTGTATCCGGCATTTGAGATGGTTGTAGGGCAGGGATACTTATGGATGGTAAACAGAACCCCTGGGTGTGATACATGGGACTTGGCCTTGAGAAGTCAAAGGCTTTGGTTGATGTTGGCTGAGAGTATGCGTGAACAGGGATTGGATCCTCTTCATCATTTGGGTTGGAAAGATCCAGGTAGCCCAAAAGAAATTACTGTTTTTTCTGCTTTTATATGGATGTTTCTTGTTGTGTTTCTTTGCCCTAGTTTCTTTCTTATTGATTACAATGTTTAGATAATAGAGTTCACTAAAATTGAAAGTTCACAATGCGAGACTTAAAGGTCGAACTGGAGAAGAAGACTGTAGGACAACACTCTCTACTCTTTTTAATGTATGACTGGTAACTTCTATTGCATTTTCAAGTATTCCTCTCTTTTTGGTTGAATACGGTATATGATCAACAGTATGGTCTCATCTTTAGTGCTATTAATTATGGTTGATTAAATATCACTTTTGATCCTGATGGTCATGTTGGTCCTATTTTGGATGAATGAATCCTAGTTAAAATTGTAGGTTCCTTTTTATGTGCTAGTATATGTTCTGGAATTTTTTTTAATTTTTGGACAACATGTGGTTTGATGAAAGTATATTTGTTTTACATGTGCCTGCCTTATGTGTCTCAGTTTGTAAGGAAAGGTTGGATATAGGAGATCATATGCATGCTCTAACTAAAATAGATCACACTGTTGTATTCCATTTAAGAAGCCTAGTTTGACTTTATGTTTGGAAAGTTGTAAAACGAACGAAGATGTGCTTCTGAATCTTTTTTCCTTCTGGACTGATAAATGTTCAATGTCTTTATCCAATAATAGTTATATCCATTTTCAACTTTTTAAGGATACAGGTAACCGTTCTAATATAGGATAATTTTTTTTGCTTCAAAAGGGACTATAGAAACCTGTGTGGTTGATGAACTCACTGGTACAGGGCTTCATTGTAGGTATGCTAATTTTATTAGATTCTTTTCTTGCGATGGGAAGCAAAATGACACTCTAGCCAGATATACACATTTTTTGACTGATCTTTTGTAAATTAAGATTTATTTCATCATTTTTTTTATGTGTATGGTAAGTTATACAACTATAAATCTGTGCAATCACCTACTGTTTTTATTTTCAATTGTTTGTAAGTTTCAAAGTCTTGTTCTATTTTGGATTTTCTACACTATATTCATCATCTATGACCACTGTACAGCATGGCTAGCATTGTTCATTTTCACTCTCTGGTTACATAACATCTTCAAAATGGAGAATGTATAGTCTTGTTGTTTTCTTCTCTCTGTTTCTCCTGCTGTTACTGTATTATTTTAGCTATTGATGAGGTTTCCTCAATGGATTTTACTAATAAAATGTTATTGTATTATTTCACATATGCTGCAGGTTCTTGTTTGTTCATGTAAAGTTATGGCACCATTTACACCATTCTTCACAGAGGTTCTTTATCAAAATATGCGAAAAGTTTCCAATGAGGCAGAGGAAAGCATTCATTATTGCACTTTTCCTCTTGCAGAAGGAGAGGTATTGCTGATCATTTGTGGCAACTTTGGTTGGAAGTCATGCCATTTTAAGGATTCAAGCTGTTAAATTATTTTATAGCTTTTGAAACTTTGTAATTATAGTCATTATTTATTCCCTTTCATTTCACTACATGTTCTTACCAAATTCTGATGCCATTAGAGGGATGAAAGGATTGAGAAAAGTGTTACAAGGATGATGACCATTATTGATCTTGCCCGTAACATACGTGAGCGTCACAATAAGCCTCTGAAGACACCTTTGAGGTGGCACTGTTTTTCTTTTTTCGTTATTATTTTTATGCTTTTGCTTGGAAACTTGACCTCCTATTCTAATATTTCTTGACTACTTATAAGTATTTTTTTGTTGTTGAGCAATTGCAGGGAGATGGTCATAGTTCATCCTGATTAGGACTTTCTCGATGATATTGCTGGAAAGCTAAGAGAGGTATATGAATAATGTTGCCAGCCAACCAACTTTATAATATCTATACGATGGCGGGTTGAGGAAGAAGTGCCCAGATGAGTAGACTAATTGAGATTTTACTTGTTGAATAAGTGGTGAAGGAATAGAGTTTTGGACATATGAGCTTCTAAAGTTTGCTTATGAATGCTGCTTAAGGAAACAAAATAAAAAAGGATGTGTTTGTGTGGAGGTTGCGGTTTCTTTTTCTTTTAAAGGATAAGCTAAGTGTTAAAACCATATAGTATTCTCATCTGCAGGGAGCATGGAGCATGCCCTGAAGAGTTAGATGCGTTGAAAAGGAGGGTGACACTGCTACAGGATGCTGGATTGAAAGCAGAGTTTCTGTCTGGTGGTGATTTGCTTTTAGCGGAACCTGATCTCCTGGTTGATCAAGATAGTGGAGCTGCATTTGTACCTGGTGACTGTCAATTGGATTCTCAACTTGGTTCTGCATTTTTTCAAAAGGTGGTTATATGTATGTACACACAGTTTTTACATAAATAGATTAAGCATGCTCATATGACTTCTAATGATTTATTCTAATTTTATTTATATTGCTTGATTTTATTTTTCCAAACACGTAATATTCTTTTCATTGATTTGGTTAGGGATAAGGGAGGTAAGAAGTATCTGTGGATGAGTAGAGAAAAAAAGTGATAAGCACTTTACTAGAGTTTCTTCCAAAAAAAAAAAATTAAACTTCAAATTCTTTTTTGTTTCCTTGTATGAACAGTTTTTTTTTTTTTTTTCTTCTGCTTTCCATCTTTTAATTTCTCTTTCTTTACTATTGTTTTTGCTTTTAGGTATAGTGCTTACTTTGCGACTCATTGGTAATAACAGGTTGAGACATATATCACTTTTGAACTTGACCCTTGCATAGGAGCAAGTCATCAGTTGACATGAAAATATGCAGGCAAATCATGTGGATTTTCTTTGTGTTTCTTATAGTATAGTTCAGAAAGCAAAAGCCATAGTTAATCTGATATTTACTCTACATGACAGGGTCACCTGTTAGTGCTTGAGAATTTCGATTCCCTTAAAGTTAATCATGGTCTGATGGAGGCTGGATATGTTAACCATCAAATTGCAACTCCACCTCCCAGAATTTTGACTTCAGAAGCATATGATCACGGGCAAACCTTGTCTATTTCAATGACAGCCACTAAGGATTCCATGGGGAACCTTGTTCTTGGTATAAATTTAACTGTTATCTTCTGAACAATATGGATGACGTAGATATATTTTTTGTCTGTACTAATGACTTGTGTTCTTTGCTCAGAGATGCATGAGTTCATGTCTATAAATTATGAAATATACTTTAACTTATTCATTGAAAAAATATACAATCTCCATTTCTTTATTCTCATTTGTTATTGAAAGTTTCCTGGCTTTTTCCCCTCTCTCTCTAATTACTTGGTTTATGCAAATGCGCCATGCTTGCTTCTTGAATCAGCTAATTTGGCAATGGATTGCTACAATATATATTATCGTAGCATTTGATAAAAAATATCCAGACAACTACATTTGACTACAATTTTAATTTTGTAGCTTTTAACCAAAATTCACAAATAATATGTTGTAGCTAATGGTAGTGATAAATATTACGTGTAGCTAATGTAAAACAGTTACATAATCAATGGCGTAGCTCAAAGTAAACAGTGACAATAAATTTCGTAGCTGAAAAATCCCTCATTAGCTACGGAAAAAAGGCTTAACCATGGTTGAGTATGGTTTATTTACTTTTCATGATTAGCTACGAGTCCAAAAAATTCTGTAGCTGTAGAGAATTAATCACGCACCAATTGCTACAACGTACCCACGAACTTATTTTGTAGCTAAATAGGAAACAGCTACAAAAACAGCGAATTTGCTACAAAAAACGCTTGTAGCAACTGATCACTTTTCTAGTAGTGACAAGAGATGTCAAGATGTAGATGAACTAAAAAACTCCAAATTGTTGAGACATTCATTTGAGTGGGCCAAAATTGGTTCCTATAAATTTTGCTAGTGTATAATAATATATCTGCACATTCAGCAGATTTTGTCATCTTTTTTGCATGGTTTGTTAATCTGTACAGCCTATAAAATGCTTTAATTGCTTGTTTACTTTAAGGCATTGAAGTACTACTTTCTCATCATATTTTGTCATTTTCTTTAATTAGCTTTTGCCTTATTTTTAGTCAACATATTTTTGGTATCATAGGCTTCATTTTGGGCAGGTGGGAGAGTGAATTAAAAAAAAAAAAGGCCATGAAAAAGGGGAAAACATAGTGGTTCACGCAAACCTCAACAATGGCAGCTAATGGTACTGCAACTTCATCCCAGCCTTTAATTCTTCTATTCAAAGGTGAGTGCTATGAATTTTAGAGCATAAATATTAGAACTTTATTTATGTCTCAACAATTGTGGGAGCTGGTGGAAAATGGGTATAATGACCTAGATGATGAGCAAAGGCTTCGAGAGAACAAAAAGCTTTGTTCTTTCTTCAACAAGCAGTTGTATATGACATTTTCTCTCGAATTTCTGCAGCAATTACTTCTAAGGAAGCATGGCAGACTCTCAAAAAGGAATTTTAGGACTCATCAAAGGTAATTATTTGATAAACTTCAATCTCTTCGTAGAACATTTGAATTGCCTCAAATGAGTACTTCTGAATCTGTTCAAACTTATTTGTCGTGGACTTCTGCAGTTGTTTCTCAAATGAGGGTAAATGGTGAGAAACTTACTAATGAGACTATAGTTTCAAAAATATTAAGGAGTTTAACTCCTAAATTAGGTCATGTGGTTGCTGCAGTAGAGGAGTTTAAAGATTTAACTATGTATTCCTTTGATGATTTATTGGGTTCTTTGCAAGCTCATGAGGACAAGTTAAATAAATCATCAACAAAAAATAAAAAAAAGGCATTCTATGTGAAAGGAGAGTCCTCTTACACTAAATTAGATGACAAAGCTTCAAATAGAGTGGTTTTCGTGGTGGCTATCATAGTCATGGTGGTGGTGAAATTAGAGATGAAGAGGACGATTTGGTGAGCAAAAGCAGTTCAAAAATAATCAAGGTCAAATTAAGTACCGTTATTTGTGGGAAATTTGATCACAAAAAGGCTGATTTCTGGACCAAGCAAAAAAATGAAGGGAAGCATGCCAATATTGCAGAGGAAAATCATTCTTTTGAGAAAAATGTAATTAATACTGTTTGATTTTTGGATAGTGGGTGTTCTAATCACATGTTAAGTTTAAAGTCATTATTTAGAGAGTTTGATGAGACAGAGAAATCAACAGTTCGGCTAGATGATGACAAAGTGATTCAAGTCGAAAGGAAAGGTACAATTTCCATCAAAACAAACCATGGTAACACTAAACTTCTAAATGATGTGCAATTGGTTCCTGGATTGGCTTACAATTTATTAAGTGTTGGACAATTAATGGCTAGTGGAATCTTGTTTCATATTGACTCATGTAGAGTTGAAGATAAGAAAGGTGAGTCTAAATTATAGCATTATTTGAATGAGAATGGATTGAAGTTATTAAGTAAAAAATATATATATTGTTAACGGGTAACCTAAGATTGAATCTTTTGAGTTTTCTGAGGGGTGTATTTTGGGAAACAAAGTAGAAAACCCTTTCATGTAGGAAAATCATGGAAAGCGGATAGTTGTCTTGAATTGGTACATGCAGACTTGTATTGACCTATGAAAACTAAATCATTTAGTAGGAGTCAATATTTTTTATTGCTTATGGACGATTACAGCCGTATGAATTGGGTTTATTTCTTGAAGTATAAATTTGAAACTTTTGTTACAAATTTGAAACTTTTGTCACTTTTTAGAAATTTAAGGTCTTGTTAGAAAATCATATTGGTAGTCGTATCAAGTGCATTTGGACTAATAGAGATGGTGAATTTATTTCCACCAAATTTAATGTTTTTTTGTGAGGAATTTGGCATTCACAGAGAGCATACTACACCATATATGCCAGAGCGTAATGGTGTTGTTGAACAAAAGAACTAAACTATAATGGAAATGGCTAGAAGCTTACTGAAAGCCAAGGGTCTTTCAAATTCTTTTTGGGCTGAAGCAGTGGTAACAACAGTTTATCTCTTTAATATCTCTCCAACAAAGGCCGTTATGAAAAAAATATCATTCGAAGCATGGAGTGGTAGAAAACCACTTGTGAGTCACTTAAAAGTTTTTGATTGTATACCCTATGCTTTATTCAATTCTCAATCTTGTCAGAAACTTGATGAAAAATTTGAAAAATGTAGTTTTGTTGGATATAATCATCAATCAAAAGCAAATTTAGGTCCTCATCTTAGGAAACACCTCCAAGAAAATTTAGGTCCTTGAAAGAAATTTATGAATCTAGTTATTTTGCATTGTTGTTTCAAATCCAGTATTCTGTAAGGAACCTACACAAATAGAAGGATGGTGTAATGCTATGGATGAAGATATGACTGCAATAATCAAACCTTGGAATTGGTGGATTTTCCTAAAGGAAAGAATGTTATTAGGCTTCAATAGGTGTTCAGAACCAAGTACCAATCTGATGGAAGCATACAAAAGTAAAAAGTTTGACTTGTAGCAAAGGGATATGCTCTGCAATAAGGTGTCTATTTTGAAGAAACATTTTTGTCGGTTGCTCGATTTGAAACAATCAAAGTATTGCTTGCTGTAGCTGCTCAGTTATATCTTCTTGTTTATCAATTTGATGTAAAATCTACTTTCTCGAATGGAGATTTGGAAGAGGAAGTTTATATTTCTCAACTTGAAAGCTTTGTTGTAGATGGCCATGAGAATAAAGCTTTTTAATTAACAAAAGCACTTTATGGGCTTAAGTAAGCTCCGCGAGCATGGTATAGTAAAATTGATGCTTATTTTTTGTAAGGATGGATTTGAAAGAAGTGACAATGAGTCCATTTTATATTTAAAGAAAGAAGGCAAAGTTGATTTTCTTGTTGTTTGTTTCTATGTTGACAATATGATTTATTTTGGGTCCAATGAACATCTTCTTGCTCACATTAAGTCCTTTATGATGAAGAAATTTGATTTGACATATTTGGGTTTGTTGCAATATTTTCTTGAGCTTGAGGTGAAATAGGATGCAGATGGAATTTTCATTTCGCAACAAAAGTATGCAATTGATATGCTCAATAAGTTCAACATGCTGAATTGCAACAAGGCCTCCACACCAATGAATTCAAATGAAAAATTGCAGGCTGAAGATGGCATGGAAAAGGCTAATGCGACTTATTTTCTGAAGTTGATAGGTGGACTGAATTATTTGATGCACACTATACCTGACAAAACATCATCTTGGAGAAGCTAAAAGGATTTTTCATATGTTGTTGAGAATGCTAACTGTTGTGGTGAAAATTGGATTACTCGCAAGTGAACGTATCAGTAAGTAATAAAGTGATTTTTTTAAAAAAACTGAATATCAATCGCACGATGGATAATTGTCTTTAGTGAAGAAAAATAAATTATATTGCTAATTAAAACTAGAAATTGTGTCATGAATATAATGAAAAATAATCTTGAAATAATTAAACACAATGTAGAAAAAAATACTTTTTTTAAAGCTCTAAGATGTAGGGTATTTATAGGAAAGTGTGCCAGTAGAGCTAGGAAAAACTTTAGAGTTATAACATTACCCTAATCTTAATTTTCTAAGATAATAGGAAACAAAATATTATATAAAAATCAAATCTTCCTATTATATCTCACATGGCCGGCCATATGTGGATAAATAAGTAATTGGTGCTTTCAAAATGATATCAAACTCCCAATTAGATTAGGAAAGTAATCTATATAATCTTAGGAATCCAATCTCTTTCCAATTCTAATTTCTTCTCCAATTAATACTCCAATTAATATTATTGGAATAATCTAGATTTTCAATGTGGCATATGATGTGGCAATAATAACACACATGGCTAGAGAGTGATGATGTGGAAATCTCAATCATCAATGCATAGGTGGCATTCTAGTTGGCAAAGACACTTCCCTTTATATATATAATGTTTGTCAGGTAGATTCCAAGTCCACTTTGGATTATCAAATGAACTCTAAATTCTATAATTTTAGTTGAAAAATTTCGGTCTATGTCTTAGCTTTCTATAATTATCTTGATCGCACAAAATGGACACTGGAAATGCACTCAAATATCAATTTTCCCAAATGACTGTAAGTCTATCGCAACTGCTAAAAATGTTTATCTTCAAAAATCAAACTGGTACTAATTGGCTAATCTAATTGCATTGAAACTTTATATAATTGAACATTGATAAATCATGTCATCATCAACTAGAATCGCATAGAAATTCCATGTGAAGCTTCATATGTGATTCGTTTAGTAAAGATTGTGCAGAAAATATAACAATTTTCAGCTTTTGTTATTCTTTCTCTAAAAGTAGAAAAATACAACAATTTAGTATATTTCATTACCAATTAATCCAAAACTAACAAAAATCCGACATAAAAACAATAAGCTTTTATGCCTATCACTAAATTTGGAATTTGGTACTCTAAAGTATCAGATTTCATATTATTTGGTTATACTAACAATGATTGGGCATGTTCCTTGGATGATAGAAGAAGTACTTCAGGCTATAGTTTTAGCCTCGATTCTGGTGTTGTCTCATGGAGTTCAAAGAAGCAGGATACTATTGAATTATCATCTTCAGAGGCTGAATACATAGCTACAACATCATCAGCATGTCAAGCAGTGTGTCTTTGTTGGGATAAAATCACAACAATCAGTCGTCTCCTAGTGCACGAGCGTGTGAGCCAATTAAATCAAACTTAATCAAACGATTATATTAATTATTGAGAACAAAATAATTAAAGGGTTACAAATGCCTTTCAGATCAAAGGACTTTTAAATAAAAAATTTAACTAAGAACACTTGACTACTAGAAGTAAATTCTAACGAGAATAAACTAAGTAGTCTATGTTGCTGGTGTGTGTTGATGAGCGGGGATCTCTTCAAAAGTTGGTGAAGCTTTATTTTATAAGAGAAAATTTTCCAAGATGTTTCATGCGCTTCCAATGTGGGACTTCACCAACTTCAACTTCCAAATCAAGTATTTATACTTGATACAACTTCCAACCATTTTTATCTTTGAATAATGTGGGACAAGCAAAATTTCACTTAATGTCCAAAAATAATATTTTTTAAATAAAAAAATATTAATTAAGAAACATAATTTTTGTCCAAATATTGCCCTCCTTCCTTTCTAATTTCGTTGAACCAAACAAAATTTCAAAGCAAATATATTAAATCACTTCCCCAAATTAGTGGAGCTTCATGTCCAAACAAATCATCTTTGCCAAAAAATATAAGGTCCATAGTTCTCGTACACGGGCACCTGCATGATTTTCTTCTTCGAGAAATATACAAGTCTATTCCTCTTAATTTGTAGTCAAACCAAAATCCAATATGCAAGTAAAACCATTATTTTCTTATATCCCCATGCAAATATAAGGTATCTTTTGATGAAATATTGCCACAAGTATTGGTTTCCTTATATCTCCATGCACGTTCACACACTGCGGCAATTTTTTTTTCTTTTTTTTATATACTTCAATAACCCAAGTTTAAACCATATACATACATATAAAAAATATATATATGCATGATTCTTTGATTAAACCTAGCCGGTAGCTCCACTTCTTCTTCGGTATGCAATTTCCACTATTTTTTAAGTGCACACCATCTATTGTCATTTGTTCTTTTAAAGTTTACACCATAACTTCAAAAATTCATAACTTAACTTTCCTCTCATAAATTCATTGGCAGAACAACATCATGCACGTATGTCATCTACATCACACGTGTAAGTCTACTTGATAGGCGTGAGCATCATATCCCGAGAGAATTGAATTGGGAAGCAAATGAAATGGCCCAAATTGCTTCAGGAATTCATATGCTAGGAGAGTTGACAGAGAGACTCATCAGCATACAATAGAGGGATCTTTCATCATTACAAGATAGGAATGTGACAGGAGAAATCTTTTGTATAGAGGTTGATGAAAATGATTGGAGATTTCCATTGATGAAGTATTTGGAGAATCCAAGCCAAAAAATTGAAAGGAAAATTCGGTTGAGAGTGGTTAAGTATGTCTTATTTGATAAAGAGTCGTACAAAAAATGACAAGATGATTTGCTTTTGAAGTGTTTGGGCAAACATGAGGTAATGCTAGTGATGGCTAAAGTGCATGAAGGTATTTGTGGAGAACACTAAGCTGGAATAAAAATGAGGTGGCTGATCAGGAGACATGGCTATTACTTGCCAACTATCCTGTCCAATTGCATCAAGTATGCCAAAGGGTGCATAGCTTGTCAACGTCACGACCCAGTACAGCACATTCCAACCGTACCTCTCAACCCCATAATCAAGTCGTGGCCATTCCAAGGGTGGGCTATGAATTTGATTGGAAAAGTGTGCCCTCCTTCTAGCAAACAACACACGTTTATCATCGTCGCCACTGATTACTTCACTAAATGGGTTGAAGCACAACCGATGAAGTCAGTAAGTCAAGTTGATGTGATCAAATTCATCAAGGAAGATATAGTCCATAGATTCGGTATACCGAAATCCATCACCGCTGATCGTGGAACAATATTTACTGGTGAAGCGGTGGAATCATTTGCCAAAGAATAGGGGATAAAGTTAACCCATTTGACCCCATATTTTGGCCAAGCTAATGGTCAAGCTGAAGCAACAAATAAAGTTTTGAAGGGGATTCTTGAAAAGATGGTGGATGATAATCTGAGAGAATGGCATGACTTGTTGTCAGAAACACTTTGGGCATACAAAATGTCGAAGAGGTCAGGAACCGGCACAACACCTTGACATATGGGTATGATGTTGTTCTGCCAATAAAGGTAACAGTAAAATCTTTACGCGTTGCCCAGCAATACAATCTTACCCAACTGAATGTACTGAGGTCATGATGCAAGAGATAGAAGAACTTGATGAAATAAGACTGGCGGCTTTAGATCACCACCAAATACAAAAGAAATTGGTGGCACGTGCATACAACAAAAGAGTCTGCTTCAAGAGTTTCGGCAAAGGAGACCTAGTATGGAAGGCAGTACTGCCTATTGGATCGAAATATCCAAGATATGGAAAGTGGTCTCCTAACTGGGAAGGACCTTTCACTATTGTCGGAATAGTAGGAAAAGGTACATATCAACTCCAGAATGTAGATGGATCAAAACATCATAATCCAATCAATGGTTGCTTCTTGAAGAAGTATTATCCGACTAGCTGAGAAGCCCGAGAAACACCAGAAATTGGAGATACCTAGTTGAATCAAGGTTAAATCCATTTACATTGTAATCCTATTTGATAAGTCAATAAAGTTAGGCCGAGTATTTTTTACAGCCATTCACTTGAAAATATTCATTATGTTAATTAGCTGGCCAATCTAGGCCGCTAGTTATTTATTTGTTCTTTTGCCAAGTTCGAGTAACTTAGGCTGAAGTTGAATGTTATGTGTTTTCTTTTACATAGATTGACAGATTTAAGCTCGAGGCCGAAAGTTCATGGCCAACTTCTAAAAATAAATGTGATTAAATTCAGCGGTGCAATACTTGAAATCAAATAAAGTTTATCATTCAAAACAAGCTAATGAATAAAAATTGTCTGAGTAAACTATTTATCTCTAAACACTTCGTAAAATGTTTTCTTCAAGTTATCCCATGATGCATTGCAGTGCTGAATTATCTCTTCAACTTGCGATTTCTTGCTCCTAGCTACTTTAGTTTCATCCTTGGTGCGAACAAGCCTTTCTCGGATAGAATGAGCCTGGGTAGACAATTGCTTGGCACGATCAACTTTCTTTAAAGTTAGCCTCTACAATTGATAGCCTCTCTTTCAACCTTTTGATTTCAATTGCTAGAGCAGTGGCTTCTTTTTCCTCTGCCGAATGGTTAGCATGTAACGAGGCAAAGTCAGCCTGGAGGGTAGAAAGTGAAGTAAAAATTGTTTCGGCCTCCTCGATATCACATCGTGCAGACAAGAAAGAGTCCACATCTTGATCAAAAGAAACATGAAACTAAGCAACACAAGAATAAAGATTATCATCAAATAATGAAGTTTTGCTAAGAATTTCAAACGATGTGAGTAGTTGGCTTCGGACATCATCTTCAGTAAGGACGTCAAATCCCCCGTCAAAGAAGCTGCTAACATAGTCTAGTGCTTACTGAACTGTATCAGTCTCAGTGTCATCTGAATTGGTCTCGACGACTGCTAGAATTGCTATAGCCGGAGTAGGAGGGACTTGTCCAAGCAATTCTTCAACGTCAAGAAAAGTATCATCTCGAAGATCAAGTTCGTCCAGAAAGGTTGTATTTTCTTGTGTTATATATGATAATTATAAGCTACCATCTACTAAACAACATGGAATGTTAGTTAAAAGATGTACCTTGGAGATGTTTTTTAGAGGATCCTCTATGATGGAAAGAGAGGCTGAAGGAGATGCGTTAAGCACAAAGACCACCTCAAATGAGAACATGAGTGATTGCCCAAAGGTTGACCGACCTGTCAAAATCCAAAAGAAATTCGGTGAAACAAACTGGTGTGCACAATTAGAAGAATAAATTGGAGATGTGATGTGTGTCGTAAACACCAAAATTAATTACTGAATTTAAACACTACCATAGTAGCAGCAAGTTCAGGTCGATTCCACATAGACTGATAATCAAACTCGATCTATTCCAATTAAAGTAAAATTATAAAATCAAAAGGGGTATGTTGGGAAGTTCAATTATTAAAGCAAACAAATTAATAAATATTGAAAATAACAATTGGAGAAAACCTTGGGTCAGAGTATCTTCAATTACTAAAGAACAGGTGATCACAGACACAAATATATCCAAAAATAATCATTCAATGTTGGATTGAATAAAACAGCACGACCAATTTTATTCTAACTCTCACAATTAATTAATTCAGATACGATCGTAAATTAATTCTAATTCTGAAATATCTAAACAAACGTGATCTAAATCAAATCAGAACAGCATTAAGAACAATAGTAACCAACAATAAACAAGTCCTACAAACATTGTAAAACTTTAATCTATTATGCATTCTCCTAAGAAATTAACAAAAGCTTAGCATGCAATTATTAAAATCAAAGTGCTACTAAACATAGAACATTCAATACGATTGAATTCCTAATTAGCAAATACACAATCCACAAAAAATTATAACGGATCCAAATTATAATCAAAAGAGAATTGAATAATAAACAAATAAATTGGAAGAACACAAATTGAATAATTAAACTTGAATTAAAACTTATAAATCAAGTATCACACCTTGTACTTTAGTAATGAATAATACTCCTACCCAATAAAGAGATTTAGCTACTCATAATTGTTAGAAATCTCAATTCTTTGTTGTTTTTGCTCTAAAAACGGCCACCCTATTACAAGATAACTTAAACTTATTTAAACTAAAAACCTAAGGCTACAAAACACATAAAAACGCGCCTAAACGGACCAAAATCGCACCAGCCCAGGCGTCTGGGCTGCGCGCCTGGGAACGCGCCTGGGCTGCTCTATCTCACTGCTTCGCAGCAGCTGAAATCACCGGCCAGGCGCCTGGGTTAGAGCCTGGACTATTCTGTCAGCATGCTTTTAATTACAGTTTTGCCCTTTTTCTTCAAATTCTCTTCCTTGGTGTCAAAATCACCTAAAATATTGAAAAACATATATTAATCTATTTTAAATGAATAAAACATGCTTAATTTAAGTATCAAGGTATATAAAACATAAATAAATTATGATCTATCAAATACACAAACACTTAAGCTTTGCACGTCTCGGGCAAATCGTGAAATAAAAAATATTTTCCAAACCAATTAAGCACCTTAATATTTATAAACAGAGACATACTTAACTCAACAATTAGCATATCAAAACCAAATGAATCAAACAATCTTCAACCTTACTAACAATCACCGCAATTAAGCTCAATTTCAACTAATTCGGCAATCAACTCACGAATTCCTCTCTAATCACTCAAGTGTTTAAAATGGTTGAAACTATTCAATCAAATTCAATGAAAAAGCTCGTTCTATCATAAGCTTGCTTATCAATCTCATCTCCACCACCCAGCATACACTTTAAGCAAAAATCCGAAGGTCTTTCAAAAGGTTATATTGTGGCTTGGGTAACGGCATGTCAAAGAAAGAAAAAACATAAAGAATCAAAGGGTTGATATCTAAAGTCCTAATGAGCATTCAAAATATGATCTTGTAAGTACCCAACAAGTCCAAATTATATCATTTCTCCTCTAAACTCGTAATAATTAGCCCACTTTTCATGCTTCGATACAAAAGTAAAATATATATATATATATTTTTGTTTTTTTTTTGTTTTTTTTTTCAAACAAACACATCACAACAAGAGAGCTTTAAAGATTCCACTTCAACCATTTAATACCATCTACTCAGACCAACTATCATAAATATGGTCATCCCCACACTTAATCACAATGATCTTTTTGTTTCAACAACTTTCAAAACTAACCATTACACATTTCAAATGCTCAATTAGACTTTAGGATAGGAAAAAGTAGTCAAAAATTAAGTCAAAGGCTTGTAATGGAGGCTAAAGAACAAAGGAAAAAAAAGTCATAAAAGCTCAAAAGGGTTAAACGATGATAAGTGTAAAGGTTGGCTATTTAGGCTAAATGGTTAAAACAAAAAAATTGCCTTCATCAATCTAATGCAAAAATGCAGCACTGTGATCTCAATAAGTATGTCAAAGCAAGTTCTAAAGATACAAATTCAAACACGAAAACCACTCACAAAAATGATTGAAGGAAATAATTACTTCAAATTAAAGGTTGAAAAGCTCACTTAAGTATGACATTGCCGAAATTAGCTTTCATTTTGCCTAATTTCAACGATCAGCAAAGCAGACTTCAGATTGTTAAACTCACTTAACTAGCCATGCTATTCGCTTCATTGTATCTAAATCTCTATTCATAATATTGAAATTAGCAGAATTCATAGTGATTAACAGCGATAACTAAAGCAAAGGCAGTCACAAATCTCAGTCCAAAAACAAACAAATTAAGACACAAATTAACATAATAATAAAAATAAGTAACTAACCTAACAAAGCAACAAAAATAAAACTTAAATATCTTATGACCCCCGCAACTTAAAGCTTACATTGCCCTTAATGTACAGTAAAACAAACAAAAAAAACCGACGAGGTAAGAAATAACATCCCTGAGGTGCAGCCAAACTATGGCGATGGTTGTGTATAAGGATCCACAGCATCCCAAATCCGCTGAAGTTGTTCACTCTGTTGCTGCAATTGAGTTTCCATTGTGGTTTGCCTCGTAACCAAACCAGCACACATAGCCTCAAGGCGTTGAAGAGACTCTTGAATAGAGAAATCCAAAGAGGGAGGGACCTCAATACCCAGCAGCGGAGGCATCTCACTCTGACCTATAGCAGGCTCAGGTATCTCGCTAAAAGCTGCAGTATTGGCAGTAGAAGAACTGCCTGGTTGTGTCCATACTCCCCGTACCTTAAAAAACTGGTGACGTCGCAGAGTAGCCTTAGTAATTACATCCGCAATCTTAGTCATACGCACATCCTCGCCAGATAGATCCACTTCAAAATGTTCAAAGACCTTAGTTAACAAAAGTGGATAAGGAAAAGACTTATCTGGGCGGTGAAGTCGAATCGTTTGCCTTATCTGACTGAGAATAATGGAAGCAAGAGGGAGACCGGGAAGACCTTGTAGCCCATGAAGCATCTTGTCCAAGAAATAAATGTCCACCTACTGGACCTCATTCAAACTGCTCGCCCAGGGAAGAACATTAGCACTATATAAATAGACTAACTCCCGCTGACGAATTGGCAAAGTGATAGTGCTATAAACCGAGGCTTGATATTTGCTAGGGTCTTTGGATGGACGTAGAATTGGCCAACATGCCAAACGATTTGCAACTTCATGTAACCGAAAGTGAGGATCAGCTGGGACACGATCTTTGACCATTAGAAAATCCAGTCCCTCATCATGCACCTCCAAAATAGAGGCAAGAATGGCCCTAGTAAGATGGATACAGCGCCCCTTTACATAAGACGTAACGGTTTGAGTGACAGGATTGTCTTTGCCTTCTATATTGGCGTAAAACTCCAATACTAACTGCAGATAGTAAGCCTCGGACAATTGAAGCACACCGCGCCACCCAATTGAGTCAAAGGCATCAGTCAAATGGAACAAGGAATCAATTGGTGCTGAAACTGATTTTTCCACGACAAGAGAATTAGATCTCCTTGCTGCACACCATTGAGCATTAGCGTGGGAAGTAAAACACAATGCTTCAGAATCACTAAGAGGAGGGACCGAAACACCCGGTTGCCGTGAGCAGCCCCGAGCTGAAGAAGGAGACGTGGGCCGTGACTTAGCTTGAGAGGAAGCACAAGTACGAGTGGTACTAGCAGGAGGAGCAGACTCATGAGCCGCAACACGAGATTGTCTTGTGCAGACCATTAGTGTCAATAACCTAAAGACAGATATGCAAGTACATCCAAGAACACAGATATGAATACCACAACTTCCACCACCCACAGACTAACCCGTCAACATGGAAATGAACATAACTGATATGGCAGCAAAATAGGAATACCATACAATGCATGGAAAGATTTAGAATATGAGGTACACATCACTAGCATCTTCAACTATATTTAAGTGCAGAGATTGAGATTTAATATGGCATAACAAAACTCATAGGGTTTAAAATAAGATAATATGGACTTTAAAATCTGCCAAAAAATGCCATTATACAAACACAAGTGCTGCAAACCAATATCAGCTTAAACTAGCAAGTTAGAATATGAGCATGAACATGCATTCACAAATTATCAATTAACCAGCCCAGAATTGTATTCCAAATTGCAATAAAGTAACAACAATTCAGAACTAGCAAAGAAAAGAATGAATTGATGATACCCAGTGACCAGAGAGGAACGGCGACAGCAAAGACAATCGAAGGATGGTGGCGGGGGTCGGCGTTGCCTTGAGGTTGTCGGTGATGTTTGAGCGATGATAATGGCTGACCAGCAGTGGTGAAGGAACTGACCGGGAGTGGAGGAGGAACTGACAATGGCAGGAGTGGAGGCAGAGCTGCAATGGAGGTGTATCGGTGGGTGACTCTAGGTGGAAGGAGGAAGGAAAGTTGGGTAATTTAGGGTTTGAAATTGGGAAAATTGGGGTGGGATTTCGGGTGGTTTAAGTTGGATTTCGAGTGGGTGAACTGGAGTTTGGGTTTGGGTTAGGTAGAATGGTTTTTTTTTTTTCCGCAGCCCGGCAGGTAGAGCCTGCCTGGCGCATGCCCAGGTGCTTGGTTTTGCTATTCTTTTTTTTTTGTTTTTTGGTCTCGCAGCCTAGCAAGCAGAGCCTGCCAAGCGCATGCCCAGGCGCCATCCTAGGCGCCTGGTGCTACGATTCTTTTTTTTTTTTTTTTTTGCAGCCCCGCAGGCAGAGCCTACCAGGCGCATGCCAAGGCGCCATCCCAGGTGCTTGGTGCTGCGATTCATTTTTTATTTTTTTTAAACCTGCAATCAAAACACATAACAAGTAACATTAGACATAAATCAAAGCAACAAAAATAAAAGAAAACTGCAGAAAGCACAAACATTTGTGGGTTGCCTCCCACATAGTGCTTTTGTTTAATGTCGTTAGCTCGACGATGCTGTGCGCTACACCATATCAGATGCATTTTGTTCAAACTCCTTTTTGATCATGAGATTATGGCCAATTGGACTTCTTTCGCCACTTGTTCTGTAAATTCTTCACAAAATGGTTTTAAGCGATGTCCATTGACCTTAAACATTTGGTTGGTCTCCGAATTCTTGATCTCTACTGTACCATAAGGAAAAATATTAGTAATCACAAAAGGACCAATCCAACGGGATTTCAACTTACCTGGCATCAGCTTTAATTTAGAATTGTAGAGTAACACCTTTTGTCCTATCTCAAAACTTTTTCGTAGCAAGAGTTTATCATGAAAAACTTTCACCTTCTCTTTATAAATTTTGGAATTTTTATAGGCCTCACGACGGATCTCTTCTAATTCTTGTAGCTGTAACTTCCGGTGCTCACCAACTTTGTTAGAATCCATGTTGCTTTGGCGGACTGCCCAGTATGCTTTATGCTTAATTTCTACTGGAAGATGGCACGGTTTTCCAAATATCAACTGATAAGGAGACATCCCAATGGGTGTTTTATATGCAGTACGGTATGCCCAAAGTGCATCGTCCAAGTGCAAACTCCAATCCTTGCGATTTGGATTTACCATTTTTTTCTAAAATGGATTTAACTTCACGGTTTGAGACCTCAGCTTGACCGTTGGTTTGTGGATGATAGGCAGTAGAAGTTCTATGTATCACTCCATATTTTCGTGGTAACGCTTCCACCACTCTATTGCAGAAATGCGTACCACAGTCACTGATTAGCGCTTTTGGAATGCCAAACCTGTTTAAAATGTTAGATCAAAAAAACCCTACAACAACTTTAGAATCATTAGTCCGGGAGGGTATGGCTTCCACCCACTTCGAAACATAATCAACAGCGAGTAAGATGTATAAATAACCATGAGATGAAGGAAAGGGTCCCATAAAGTCGATGCCCCAAACATCAAAAATTTCACAAACAAGAATTGGAAATTGGGGCATCTCATGCCTACGGTTAAGACTTCCAGTTCTCTGACATTTTTCACAACATTTACAAAAAACATGGGCATCACAAAACAATGTAGGC
Organism: Ochetophila trinervis; assembly: GCA_003254975.1. Lineage (NCBI taxonomy): Eukaryota > Viridiplantae > Streptophyta > Magnoliopsida > Rosales > Rhamnaceae > Ochetophila > Ochetophila trinervis. The sequence goes on along the minus strand of QANX01002458.1, from coordinate 89,859 downwards.
CAATAAAAACCACTGTCCAAAACCTTTCTAGCAGTACATTTAGGACTAAAATGACCATCACATGCATATTGATGACAAAATGTAAGCACAGATTGAATTTCAGAGTCAGGTATGCAACGTCTAATAATTTGATCGGAACAATTTTTCCATAAGTACGGATCATCCCATATATAATATATAGCCTCACTCTTTAATTTATCCCTCTTTGCTGTATTAAACCCTTTAGGCACAATTCCAGTAACTAAATAATTAACTAGATCAGCATACCATGGAATCATACCTTGCGAAGCATAAAGATGCTCATTGGGAAAAAATTCACGCAAAGGTAGAGGCTTTTCTTCACACCAATTTGCTGAGGTGATCAGCTACAAGATTTTCCGCTCCTTTTTTATCTTTGATTGCCAAATCAAATTCTTGCAGTAAAAGGATCCAGCAAATGATTCGTGGCTTCGCTTCTTTCTTGGATAATAGATACTTCAAAGCTGCATGATCAGAGAAAACAATTACTTTAGTACCAAGTAAATAAGATCGAAACTTGTCTTAAGCAAAAACTACAGCTAGAAGCTCCTTTTCAGTGGTAGTATAATTGCATTAAGCGTCATTTAATGTCCGTGAGGCATAGTAAATCACATAAGTGTGATTTTCATTCCTTTGTCCAAGAACAGCTCCAACGGCAAAGTTACTCGCATCACACATAATTTCGAATGGAAGATCCGTATTCGGTGGTTGAATGATTGGAGTTGTGGTGAGCTCAGCTTGAGGCTTTTCAAAGGCATCCTTGCACTGCTGGTCAAAATGGAAAACCACGTCCTTTTGTAAAAGCTCAGACAAAGGCAAGGCTATCTTTGAGAAGTCTTTGATAAACCTACGGTAAAAACCTGCATGACCAAGAAAAGAACGCACTTCCCGCACACTTTTGGGATAAGGTAAACTCATAATTATATCCACTTTAGCTTTATCTACTTCTATCCCGGTACCCGAAATAACATGCCCAGTAATAATACCCTTGTCAACCATAAAGTGACATTTTTCAAAATTTAATACCAAATTAGTTTCAATGCAACGTTTCAGGACACATGTTAAATTATCTAAGCATGCATCAAAGGAATCACCATAAACAGTAAAGTCATCCATGAAAAATTCAATGCATTTTTCAATATGTTCAAAAAAAATTCTCATCATGCATCTTTGAAAGGTTGCTGGGGCATTGCAGAGTCCAAAAGGCATCCTCCGGTAAGCAAATGTACCAAAGGGACATGTGAATGTTGTTTTCTCTTGGTCCTCTGGAGCAATCACAATTTGATTGTAACCTGAATAACCATCAAGAAAACAATAGTGAGTTTTACCTGCCAAACGTTCTAACATTTGATCGATGAAAGGAAGAGGGAAATGATCTTTTCTTGTGGCCATGTTCAGTTTTCGATAATCAATGCACACACGCTATCCATTTTGCACTTTAGTTGGAATGAGCTCATTATCCTGATTTTTCACCACTGTGATGCCAGTATTCTTTGGTACCACTTGGACTGGGCTCACCCACTTGCTATCTAAGATAGGGTAAATAATTCCTACAGAAAGCAGCTTCAGGATGTTTCTTCACTACTTCCATCATGGATGGGTTGAGCCTCCTTTGAGCTTCACGACTGGGTTTAGCTTCATCCTCCAATAAAATCCAATGCTTACATAATGAAGGGTTGATGCCTTTAATGTCTGCTATGGTCCACCTGATTGTAGTCTTGTATTCTCTAAGCACTCGGAGCAATTTTTCTTCTTGAAGCGAAGTCAAACCATTTGCTATGATCACAGGTAAGGTCTCAGTATCTCCCAAATTTGCAAACTTCAAGTGGTCCGGCAAAGGTTTCAATTCCAAAGCTGGAGCCTGCACCACAGAAGGAAAAAAATTGTTGTTAGGAGTATTCAATTCAATTTGAGAAAGGACATACCTGATAGGTGCTAGCGGCAATGATTGCAATGCCATCACAGTATCTATGATTTCTTCTTTTAATGGCCCTTTATCTTGCAAATCGTCATATGTCAACCCTTGTTGAAGCACAACCTCTAATTCGTCTTTGCCATCCATTTCAAACATTTCCTGCACTAAGTCATCAATTATATCTATACTAAAGCACGAGGGAGTTTCACAGGATACCTCATTGCCTCAAAGAGATTAAATGTAATTAGATCCCCATCAAATTCCATAGTTAGAGTCCCCTCGTGTAAATCAATCCTAGTGCAGGCAGTTTTCAAAAATGGTCGCCCAAGAATAATGGAAGCTGGATTCGGTGATATGTCATTCTCCATGTTAAGGATATAAAAATCTACTGGAAAAACCATTCCATTCACCTGCACCAAAACATCTTCCACTACCCCTTCAGGGTAGGCATTAGATATGTCTGCTAGTTGGATAATAACTCGAGTTTCTTTCAAGGGACCCAATTTTAAATTTGCATACAAATATTGGGGCATTACATTTATAGAAGCTCCTAAGTCTAGCAAAGCACGCTCAACTTTAGTATTTCCAATTATGCAAGGTATAGTGAACGTACTTGGGTCTTTACATTTTTGTGGTAGCTTTCTCTGCAAAATTGTTGAGACATTCTCACCTACCTTAATCTTTTCATCTCCTCTTAGTTTCCTTTTGTTGGTGCATAGCTCTTTGAGGAACTTAGCATACCGAGGAATTTGTCTAATGGCATCAATTAGTGGAATATTTACCTCCACCTTCCTGAAAGTGTCCAAGATCTCTTTTTCTTGCTCATTTTTTTTACCCTTGGTCAATCTGCTAGGAAAAGGAGCAACAATTGAATTGTTAGAAGAAATATCAAAAGATTTTGAGTTTACCTTAGTTGATGCTTCAACTGTAATTTCTTCTTCCACTTGATGCTTCTTTTTAGTGTCTGGAGTGTCCTTCTTGGAATTGTCCACTTCTTTCCCACTTCTTAAGGTGATGGCTTTAGCTTCTTCTCGTAGATTAATTGGTTGGGATGGCAATTGTCCAAATTGATTTGTTTGAATCTTCCCCACAGCAGTTGCTATTTGGCTCATTTGAGTCTCCAAATTCTGAAACCTCTTTCTTGCGTCATGTTGCCATTGTTGAGTGTTAGTGGCTAAAGCTTTCACGATATCTTCCATGGACATACCTGATTTAGGAGGTTCTGCTGGTGGCGGTCTTGGTTATACTGCTGTTGGTAACGGTTTTGTCCTGAGTTGTTACCATAACGCAAATTAGGATGATCCCTCCATCCAGGATTGTACGTGTTTGAAAATGGATCATATTTGCATTGTGTTTGTCCCGAAAAACCACCAACCATATTTGCTTGTTGAACAATCTCACCATCTTGAAGAGTTGGGCATGAATCTGTAGGATGACCCACAACTGAACAAATTCCGCAGATCATAGCAGCTTGAGCTTGCCCTACAGCCAACTGTCGTACTAATGAAGTTAAGTCAGAAATTTGTTGCTCAATATTAGAAGTACTTACCTCATTAACTTTTTTGAACTGTTGGGTTGATCTTGAGCCAAACTGTTGAGTGTTTGCAGCCATAGTAGAGATGAGCTATTTGGCTTCTGCCGAAGTTTTATCAACTAAAGCACATCCGCTTGCTGCATCCACCATACTCCGTTCCATGGGTGACATTTCTTCATAAAAGTACTGGATGAGGAGTTGTTCGCTGATTTGATGGTGAAGGCAACTTGAACACAACTTTTTGTATCGCTCCCAATATTCATATAATAATTCACCATCAAATTTTCGAATGCCACATATCTCTTTTCTGATGCTAGAAGCTGGAAAATAATTTTCTAAAAATATCCGCTTCATGTCATTCCATGAATTAATAGATCCTGAAGGAAGGTAATATAACCAATCCTTTGCTGCATCCTTGAGTGAAAAAGGAAATGCTCTCATTTGATTTGTTCTTCAGTTACACCATGAGGCTTCATCCTAGAACAAACCACATGAAACTCTTTCAGATGCTTGTGCGGATCTTCACCTGCTTTGCCATAAAAAGAAGGGAGTAAATGAATTAGTCCAGATTTTAATTCAAATGTGGCTTGAACTTCAGGAATTCAATGCATAAAGGTTGAGAATTCAAATCTGGAATGGCCAACTCCTTCAAAGTGAGAGGCATATTGTTGTTAGCAGGGGCTACCATCTCTTCAAACTCAGAATCACTGTCAGCACTCAAATCTAGAGTTAGATCAGGGCCAAATTAAGTAGTAGCACTCTCTACCGCCTTTCTCTTAGCTGCCTTTGTGTCTTTCCTTAATTGCTTTGCAGTCTTTTCAATCTCTGGATCATAGCTTAGATCTTCTTCGTTTGATCGTCTAGTCATGTACCTGAAACAATAGAATCTCAAAACAAACTAAAACTAAAATTAGAATAGAAAGAAAATTGAAACATAGTCCCCGGCAACGGCGCCAAAATTTGATGCGTGTCATAAACACCAAAATTAATTACTGAATTTAAACACTACCATAGTAGAAGCAAGTTCAGGTCGATTCCATAGAGACTGATAATCAAACTCGATCTATTCCAATTAAAGTAAAATTATAAAAACAAAAAAGGGATTTTATGTTAGGAAGTTCAATTATTAAAGCAAACAAATTAATAAATATTGAAAATAACAATTGGAGAAAACCTTGGGTCATAGTATCTTCAATTACTAAAGAACAGGTGATCACAGACACAAATATATCCAAAAATAATCATTCAATGTTGGATTGAATAAAACAGCACGACCAATTTTATTCTAACTCTCACAATTAATTAATTCAGGTACAATCGTAAATTAATCCTAATTCTGAAATATCTAAACCAACAAGATATAAATCAAATCAGAACAGCATTAAGAACAATAGCAACCAACAATAAACAAGTCCTACAAACGTTGTAAAACTTTAATCTATTATGCATTCTTCTAAGAAATTAACAAAAGCTTAGCATGCAATTATTAAAATCAAAGTGCTACTAAACATAGAACATTCAATACGATTGAATTCCTAATTAGCAAATACCCAATCCACAAATAATTATAACAGATCCAAATTATAATCAAAAGAGAATTGAATAATAAACAAATAAATTGGAAGAACACAAATTAAATAATTAAACTTGAATTAAAACTTATAAATCAAGTACCACACCTTGTACTTTAGTAATGAATAATACTCCTACCCAATAAAGAGATTTAGCTACTCATAATTGTTAGAAATCTCAATTCTTTGTTGTTTTTGCTCTAAAAACGGCCACCCTATTACAAGATAACTTAAACCTATTTAAACTAAAAACCTGGGGCTACAAAACACACAAAAACGCGCCTTAACGGACCAAAATCGCGCCAGCCCAGGCGCCTGGGCTGCGAGCCTGGGAACGCGCCTGGGCTGCTCTGTCTCGCTACTTCGCAGCAGCTGAAATCATTGGCCAGGCGCCTGGGCAGGCGCCTAGGTAAGAGCCTGGACTAATCTGTTTGCATGCTTTTAATTACAGTTTTGCCCTTTTTCTTCAAATTCTCTTCCTTGGTGTCAAAATCACCTAAAATATAGAAAAACATATATTAATCTATTTTAAATGAATAAAACATAAATAAATTATGATCTATCAAGATGGCATACCTATTTTGTAACAACGTCAGGGCATATATCTTTTGCCAGAGACAAGTCACCACAAGGAGACAATGCAATGGCCCTTTGGTCTTCAAAGGTGTGATGTGGATTTTCTTGGTTCGGACTGTTAGATATATTACATCTTTTCCGTTTCATAGAAGGAGTCTTGGGCGATATAGGTGATTCTGTGGAAGAGAATGTTGGAATGTTAACCTAAACACATTGAGCAAGAACTAGTTTAACATAAGGGACTTATCATCATATGGGGTCTGGCATGGAGAAAGAGGCAGTGACGAATCAGCTGAAAGTAAAGAACAACCAGCAGAAGCTTTAGTAGTAGGATCTTGTCTGAAGAAAACACTTGTGGCTACATCTTTGGCAGGACACCTAAACATGGAGTGGATAATTTTATTCCACCATTCGTTAAAGTTTTGAGTCACATTGGGATTGCACATGAAAGGAATGTACTTGAAAAAATAGCTAGATTGTTTGAATGCAAAATTTCATTTTTCAAATTCATCAATGGTAGAAAAGGATGGCCGATGTATGAAGCATTGATTGAATGAAGACACCTATAGCACAGGGACAGCCTGACAGAGACCAAATTGCCGAGCAATAAAGTTCGGGCAGTAAACTTCCACGCTACATTGATTTGACTTAAACCTTCGGCCAAAAGGAAGATCTCGGTTGAGTAGTATGCTAGACCAAATGGTTTTTAGTGACTTCATCCTTGGAAGGTTATTTTCTAAGCCTAGATCAAGTTTAAGTGCAAAGTCCAACCAGGGAGGAATGAATAAATATTTGGTTGGCTTAGAAAATGCCTCTGGAGCCCTACAACTGGTGGAGTAAAAAAGTCAAAGTAAGCAGTGGCGAAATGACCCGACAAGCCCATATGTAGAATTTGCAGTCCCAGAAGAATATTGGGCATGTTAATTGTGAGAGAAGACCTTTTCTCTGGAAAATAAGCATGGAGCCAAAGCTACAATATCCAAATAGGGCAGGAGTGGTGAGGATCCATATTTGATTTGATGACATTTTTCATTCGACTGTATAGATTGCCAAGACTGAGCGTGCCAAAAGATATGTTGGGATAAAATTACAACAAGCAATCGTCTCCTAGTGCGCGAGTGTGACACTTTGAACCTATAACAGTCCAAAGAAAATAAAGTATGCGCCAATTAAATCATACTTAATCAAATGAGTATATTAATTATTGAGAACAAAATAATTAAAGGGTTACAAATGCTTTTCATATCAAAGGACTTTTAAATAAAATTTTTAACTAAGAACACTTGAATACTCGAAGTAAATTCTAACAAGATTAAACTAAGTAATCTATGTTGCTAGTGTGTGTTGATGCACGGGGATCTCCTTAAAAGTTGGTGAAGCTTTATTTTATAAGAGAAAAATTTCCAAGATGCTTCGTGCGCTTCCGATGTGGGACTTCACCAATTTCAACTTCCAAATCAAGCATTTATATTTTATACAACTTCAAACCATTTTTATCTTCGAATAATGTGGAAAAAGTAAAATTTCACTTAATTTCCAAAAAATAATATTTTTTAAATAAATAAAAAATATTAATTAAGAAACTTAATATTGGTCCAAACAAGCTTAGAAGAATTCTTGTTGATTTGGGAAAGACCAAGTTGCAGCAACTAAAATCCTCTGCGACAACAAAGCTACAATTGCAATGATGAAAAATCTAGCTTTCCATAGCAGAACAAAGCACATAGTAATGCGGCATCATGTTATTCGAAGGTTGGTAGCAAATGGAGAAATAGTGCTGGAGTTTTGTAGTATAAATGATTAAGTTGTTGACTTATTTACTAAGTCTTTGTCACAACTCAAACATGATTATTTTCTAGAGCAATTAGGTATATGCGATTTTGAATCAAAAGGGTATATTGAAACTAATTCAAAATCAATTTTTTGAGTGGGTCAAAGTCTGTTCCTATAAATTTGCTAGTGTAAGTGTATAATAATAAATTTGCACGTTCTTTCTTGGTTAGTTTGTTGCTCTGTACAGTTATAAAAGGTTTTAATTGCTTGTTTACTTTAAATCAATGAAGTACTGCTTTCGCAACATATTTTGTCCTTTTCTTTAATTAGCTTTTGCCTTATTTTAAGTCAATACGAACACTGGATACATGAGTTATGAAGACATACAATGTTACAATTTCATCAAAAAAAAAACTATATAACGCAAACAATCGTTTTAATCAAAACAATTATAATACAATTTTCAATACTGATCAAGCCCAAAATTCAGTATATAGTTTCAAATTTCCATTGTATACTCCTGAGTTCTAGAAATTGATGGGCAAACCTTAAATGCATACTGTTAGAGCACATTTGGAATGTTGAATAAATGCGAGAATAAAATAGTTATTCTTTAATATTATGTTTTTCTATGCTTAATGCATTTTCAAAGTAAAAAATAGAAAAGCTTTCATTTTAAAGAATAACTATTCCTTTTAAAAATATACTTAGAATTTCTAATCCCATATTGTATTCTAGATAAGCTTTTAAGTATATCATTACCATATTTGTAAAAAAATAAAAATAATAAAATAATAAAAAATAAAACGATTTATATGGTTTATCATATAGTAAAAATGCATAAATTAATATAAAAGTTGACTTTTTATTAATTTGGACCAAATTTTTTTTTTTATTTCAAAAAAGATTTATAAAGGCGAAATTTTGAAAAGAATTCAATATTCTTACCAAACATATAAATGGGAATAATTATTCATGTTCCTTGTTTTTATTTTCAAAAATAGATATTTCCATTATAATAGGAATATCCATTCCATAAACCAAACATGCCCAACTAAAAATTTGTATATTTATGCCTTTAATTGCCATTGGATTTTAATTGTTTAATATATGTGTTAAATAGTTTCCTAATACCAAATATACACTACAAAAAAAATTGATGTTTAGTGACGGAAAACTTTGTGACGGCAATGTACCCGTCATAAAACAATGTTTTCTGTGTCAGAAATTTCAACTTCCGTCACAATTGTAGATTCATTTTCCATTAATTGTGACCAATATGTGGCCGTCACACATTCAGCTGCGCGGAAACAAAATTTTGAAATTTTGTTTGCATTTAGTGACGGATTATGACAAATGTCGTCACTAAATGACTTTCGGAAAAAAAAAACGAATAACATTTATGTGACGGTTAAAAAACCGTCACAGTTGCTAAAATCATTTAAGTGGCACTGTTTGCCATCGGATCTGTTTCTTATCATCTATGTTTTTTGGATATGTGGTGGTTGACTGCTGACATTTCATAAATAGCTAGCTTGACTTAGCATTTTCTTTGACCAACAAACTGCTGCGTTTTAATCTTTAGTGTCTTTGCTACTGTTTTCCAGTTTTTGAGCTCAAGTTGTGCAAGTGTTCGGCCACTGTTACTGTTCTACAGAGAGCTTCAACACCGACGGCTTCGAGGGGAAACTGAAGTGACGCAGGCGGCAGCTCTAGCAACTCTGTCATCTTCCAGCTCCGGCATACTGTCCGCGGAGGAGCACCGATCATTTCCCACACCAATGTCGAGTTAATCGCCGTCGATCCAGTCCGCTCTTCCACCGGTGAGGCTTTCGGTTTTTTGATTTTTTGCTTGTGATTTGTACTATTTTTTTTGGGTTTTGCTGCATGAATTTCTCGGCAGATAATTTGTGCAACCCATTGGTCAATGCTGTGTTTGATGTCTGATGGTGTTGTTCCAATTGATTTTCCTCCAAAACCGAAATGTGTATTTGAGGCCCCTGTTTTCGGCAAACATGGTTGGGTTTCTATTCATTTTATATATTGCAATGCAGTATAAGAAGACAAGCAAACTGAATTTGGACATGCCAAAATGCAATCAGAGGCTGATTTAATATATAGGGTTTAGAGTCATCTGAAATTTTTTTTTTGTGCAACAGCTATGTTTATATATATATATATATATATATCTTTAATCCTTTTGATATATAGTTTAGGGTTTAGGAATTTTTGAAATAGCCTATTGCTTTTACCAAGTTGTTTGTGAGTAAGTTGCATTCATATGAGAATGCAATTAACTGCTTCAATTTTGGCCATATATTAGGGTTTTAATGCTTTTCCATGTGTTTGATCAGGCAACACTTTTGTAATGTGGGAATTTTTATTTTTTTCCTTTCTTTCTTCTTTTATTTTGATAAAGCTTAATAATGTCACTGTCCAAATCAGATTAGTGTTATGCATTTTGTATTTGTGTTAAGATGTATATTATACAATTCGTGTCTAAAACTAAGGCAATAACATTTGGTTGTATCATCTTTTAACTTTAGCTTATATTGGATATGAAAAACCCAATTGCTTGAAAACAATTATATACGATTCAAGTAAATATATATGTCAAGGTAAAAAAACTTTTATTGTAAGTAATGTTTCAAATTGTTGTATGATAATAAATATTGCAACCCATTAATTTGTAAATAATTTGAAGAAATTTAATTGTCCTTCATTTTTTGTTATTTGTATATTTTGTTTTAGGTAATGATTAATTGTATTTCATATATGTCTCGCCAACTAATTCTCAGTTTTCAATTGATATAGTATATTTATCTTTCCTTTCAATTTTTACTTCAAGCTTTCTTTGAACCATTGTGAACTCTTCCTAGAAAGTGACATGAAAAACACGAAGTTCCGATGCCAACAATAGAGTGACATAACATCTGCTTATTTGTTTTATAGGATGTCTTTAGAGGCATATATCCAGTTTAATAAATAATCCAGCGTCAAATGAAAAAGCACTTTCGCACCAATTAGTTTGGCAACTTCAATTTAAGGAATTATACTAACTTAAACTGAATGTGGAAGTCAAATACTTAGCTACGTTTTATAGGATGTTATTCATAATATTTTCCATATGTATATATATTTCAGTTTGATATACAATGTGTGCTTGTAGAGGGATAAAAGTAGACCTTCAAGCATAAAAATGATATGTAAAAATGCGTTTGCCATCGGAGATGATGACTGACTTGTGAGCCGCATGGAATGAGTTTGCAATTTTTGTTATTAACTGTACTCTTATATTTATAACTGACTTATACAGTCGTGCATGCATGTGTCAAATGTATTTATTTGCAAGTGAATATTTTTTACTCTTACAATACACATGTGACAATGCAATATAATCCATGCACTTTTTAAGCACTCATATTAAATTGTGTTATTCAAATTCTATGCTAATACAAATGCATTCTTACTTATTTGCAACTAGCATTTACATAATTTTTTATGAGAGGTACATATATATGGTTGCTGAATATATATGGTTTTTGAGAGTACTTATTTTAATTTGTGTTTAAATCTTGTGTTTGTCAAAGTAAAAGAAGAAACTTCATATCAAGTAGGATTTGGCACAATTTAATTTTAGAACTATGCACCATCAAATAGAAGTTTATTTTGAATATTATTTTCTACTTTATTTTTATTAGTAAATGTTGTTATTGTTAGAATTGAACTTGGCTTAAACTTCTAATCCCAATTTTTCTTATTGCCCAAAAATTTTCCTAATAATGAAATTCGATCTACTTAAGTTTGTTATATTTAGTCGGGTTATCGTGATGATTAGACTTGGGCTGGTTCATATGCATTATTGGTTTTGTACTATATTTAACGAAACCCCTATGCTTTTCTGACAATATAAGTTTCAATGTTCTAATGACCATTTGTTTTGTGCAACAGCTCTACGAGACCATTGTGGCTTCAAGTTTCCAAGTTAGGCTTCTATTTCCAGGTACATTACACAAATTTTTTTTGTCTCTTTAGCACCTCATTCACATGGAAAAGCATCGTATTGCTTACTTACGTGTGAATGTACATTTTGCTATGTGTCCATCGTTCATCTTTCAATACTGCTGAATTTGTTTTGGTTATACTCAAACATGTTTAATGTTGACAACCGAATGCATTTGGAATTCCTTTTACACTTGCACTTCTGTGTCTTTAATCTCGGAACTCACAGCCGTGGCTTGTTCCACTCACACCCTTGTCGCACTGCTTCTGTTTGAAAGTAAAGATGGATAAGAGTTGGATGCAAGTGCGTAATAGATCACTCCAAGAATATGTTAATGGAGTCAAGGAGTTCATTACTTTTGCAAAAAACAATATGGAAGATGAGGAGAAAATCAAATGTCCATGCTACCAGTGTAACAACTACTACTTCTTATACCCGAATCAGGTACATGACCACTTGATTGTGCACGGAATGCTCACGTCATACGATCCATGGGTGTATCACGGTGAGACCTTAAGCCCCCATGTCCACGAAGACATTGTAGATGATGATGCTTTGTTCGACGGTGAAGATGATGTCTTTGGGGACGGGACATGGGCCATGTTAAATGACTTGAACAACGAGGCTTTATTCACTAAATGGTCAAACTCATCAACATCTAATCCAGTCCAAGCTGATTGTCAAGTTACCTCAAATCCTTTCACTAAGTTGTTCCATGAAGCTTCACTTCCAATGTTCAACGGGTGTAAACTTTCAAAGATTTCGGTCCTAGTTAAGCTGCTGCACTTAAAGACATCGAATGGATGGACAAACAAATCCTTCGACATGCTGTTGCAATTACTAAACACAATCCTTCCAGTCGAGTCGGGTCTATCTTCTTCATACTACAAGGCAAAACAAGTCATCCGAGATATAGGACTCCATTATGAGTAAATAGATGCATGCAGGAATGATTGCATACTGTTTTGGAATGAATTTAAGGACTTGGATGTATGCCCAACATGTAATGCACCGCGCTATAAGGACCGTGCATTTAGTAACATAAAAGTGGCACATAAGATACTAAGATATTTCCCATTGACTCCACGGTTGCAGCGGCTGTACGTATCCAATAAAACAGCCCGTGACATGATGTGGCACCATGAAATAAGGGTTGACGATGGCACCCTAAGGCACCCGGCCGATGCTGAAGAATGGCAGAATTTTGACAAATCTTTCCCCATATTTGCTAGTGAGCCAAGAAATATGAAGCTTGGACTTGCTTCTAATGGTTTTAACCCATTTGATAACAAGTCAACACCTTATAGCATGTGGCCCGTTATTGTTGTCCCATATAATTTACCCCCGTGGTTATGTATGAAGGACCCTTTTCTCATGTTGACTTTGCTAATCCCGGGTCCATCATCACCGGGGAATGATATCGATGTCTATCTTCAGCCACTAGTTCAAGAATTGAAAATACTTTGGGATGAGGGCGTGCAAACATTTGACGCAGCAACTAATGAACTATTTCAAATGCATGCCGCTCTGTTGTGGACTATGAACGATTTCCCTGCTTATGGAAATCTATCGGGCTGGTCTACAAAAGGGAAACAAGCGTGTCCTATATGTAATGTTGATGCCTCTTTCCTCTACTTGAAACATGGCCACAAACTTGCTTACGTCGGACATCAACGGTTCTTACCGGCTGGCCATCGGTTATGGAACAACCAATGTTATAGTTGTAGGGAGGGTCGAGTACCGCCTAAAGCTTTGACGGGGGATGAAATTTGGGCTCAGCTTCAAAACGTTAGCCAACCCACCTTCGGTAAATTGTCTTGTGGTCGGAGAAAACGGAAGCATGCTGATTCAAATACTAATTGGCGCAAAGTTTCAATATTTTTTGATTTGCCATACTGGCGAACTCTTCAATTGCAGAATAACCTGGATGTTATGCATATTGAAAAGAATGTGTGTGATAGTTTGTTAGGAACACTGATAGGCCTCGAAGGAAAGACAAAGGATACCTTCAATACTCGCTTGGATTTATAGTCTTTGGGCATTATGCAAGACCTCCATCCAGTACGCACGGATGGATCCGTGTATTTGCCCCCCGCTTGCTACATGCTCAGTGATGCTGAAAAAAGAAAAGTTTGCCAATTCCTTATTGATGTGAGGCTTCCCGATGGGTATGCCTCCAACATTTCACGGTGTGTTAACATGAGCGAAACAAAAATATCTGGCTTAAAGAGCCATGATTGTCACATACTTATGCAGAGGTTGCTTCCAATTGCACTGTGTGGTACCCTACGCCGAGATGTTTGTACTGCGATAATTCAGTTGTGCTTGTTCTTCAGAGAGTTGACTTCGAGGACGTTGACGAAAGAATCTTTATTACACATTGAGAAGTCCATTGCTGTTACATTGCCTGCCCTCGAGAAGATGTTTCCCCCTTCATTTTTTGATGTCATGGTCCACTTACCAATTCACCTCGCACGCGAAGCAATACTAGGGGGCCCGTGTCAGTATCGTTGGATGTATCCTTTTGAAAGGTAATTCCTTGACCAGTTTGACTCCGTTGTTATAAACTAGATGCCTCCGTTACATTTGCGCACACATGTATAATTATCAATTTTCCACTTTTTAGGTACTTACACAAGCTGAAAATGTTATATCCGTAACAAAGTGAGTCCCGAAGGATCGATTGCCGAGTCTTACGTCGCAAACGAATGTCTTCTCTTTTGCTCCATGTATCTTCGTGATGTGGAGACAAGGTTTAATAGACCGGAAAGAAACTACGATGTCAATTTATCTAATGAGAGGTCAACATTTTCTACATTCTCGCATAAGGCCCATGGTCTTGGCGGAAAGAAATATAAAAAGCTTGACATGATTGAGTGGACGAAGATCCGATGGTACGTTTTGAACAATTGCACCGAAGTCCTTCCATATATTGAGTAAGTAATACGCAACTATATTTACTCCACGTTTGAAGTTTATGTTAATGCTTTTAACAAAGTATAGGGTTTTGTAAAGTTCACTACGTATACTTCTATTTGTAGTGAACACAGAGAACAAGTCAGAGGTGAAATTACTACGGACATTCATGCGTACCAGCAAACACATTTTCCTCGGTGGCTGCTACAGCGGGTATGTATCTCAAAATACATTTGACACTGTTTTGGGTTGTACTTCTATCGGCTGGTAACCATTTAAAACTCAGTTGGTGGTTGTGATCTGTAATATGCAGCTACGTGAGTTTGATGCCAGCGACATTGATGGCACAGTCGACAATATGAAACGCCTTGCTAGAGGTCCCGATAAGAGAGTGGTTCGATACAGTGGCTGCCTTATAGGTGGACATAGGTTTCGCACAATCGACCGCGACAAATGTCGAGCAACTCAGAATAGTGGTTTGGTCGTTAAAGCTGAACACGGAGGTGAAGAAATCAATTTCTACGGTGTACTCCGGGATGTCTTTGAGCTTAGATATGGAAGAGAACATCAGAAAGTCTTCATTTTCAAATGTGATTGGTGGGACCTTGGCAGCCGAAGCAGATTCACAACTAATGAATTTAATATCCTAAGTATAAGAGCATCCAAGATATGGTACAAGAACGACCCGTACGTACTCACAGCTCAAGCGGAGGAGGTTGTATATCTACCGGACCCAAAGATGGGAAAGGGTTGGGTTATTGTTGAGCGGGTGCCGCCCCGCAACTTGTATGACGTTCAAGTAACCAAACCGGTTGTCGATACATCGGTGGACGATGCTTATCAACCGAACGAGTGTGTTGGCGACTTTGACATAAATTTGGGAGAGGAATTTTCACATACCCGAAGGACGGATATGGATGGTCAGCTTGTTAATGTCTCGGGTGTTGCGATAAACGAAGGTGTGCATTGTGACAGCACAAGTAGGCATAACGGATCCTCTACTGAGGACTCCAATAGTGATTCATAATTTTATTGTAACTTTATTAACTTCGGCATGCATATGTCGCTATTGACGGTTATGTATTTTGCGTGTCATGTTTAATTTGTGTGTTGTAATCTTTGTGAAACTACTGTGAGGTTTGCATAATTAACTTTCCTTGTTGGATATCGTAAAATATGGAATGTTCAAATATTTATGTTACACGACCACTTGATTGAATGATGTGTAGGTAGGATCTAAGCAGTTGCTGATTTTTAAAATGTTGGGTAAGAAGCTACCATTGCGACGAGGACAAAGCACAACCAAACCACAGACGAAAACGAAGGGAGAAACACGCTCCGGACATTGCGGGAAGCAAACGTGCATAGGTTTAAAATTCTAACCCTTATATACGGTTGGTCTAACTTGGTTGCTGCATTCAATGACATTTTTAGTAATGACTAATGGACTAACACAGAGGCTGTAAATTGCTTTCATTGACCGCAGGGAATGAATGGGTTAGTGTGCGTAGAGGAGAAGCAGATAGTGTTCAAAGCACCGCACCGACACCCGGACGCGAGATGACATCGACACATAACGTTTCACGTGTTGGACCAAAAACAAAAGGTGAAAAACCAAAATACTTTGCTGCCCCTAATGGGATGGTCGAAACAGAATTTTATACTTTTCTGTTTTTGTATAGGCAAAGGAGTTGCAATGTCTCAACCATTGCCTCCGGTACGCCGAAGTCTAAGAAACCGGGTGAATGTCCAGCTTTTTAAGAGTGTAGATGAGCGTGACGAACCTCATTCTCCCGTACAAAGTTAGTCCTACGTTTATCTTTTAATTTAATTTGAAGTCGTACAACTTATTTAATGTGTTAACTATATTCGTTTTGGCGAATTTAATCATTGTTGACAGCGAAACAATATCATCGTTGATTTTTATGATTGCACATGTATTTTTGTGTGTGGAACAACCGATGTTTTTTTATTGTCGCTGTAGGAGTGTGCGCGCCTCAAACAAGCCGTGTGCTACAAAGTTTTCCACGGGAAGCACGAGCGTTTCGTGCGACAGAGGCGCGTCGCAAAGGCATTGTCAAGCCTATGATTGTTGACTGCAATAGTAATGGAAGCAAAAGTAATGACGATGAGGACGATGCAACTCTTGCATCCTCGTCTTTACTTTGTGATGCTGCGGAAGACCTACCCCAAGAGGACCAACACGATATTAACGAACCGAACGATGATGATGCGACGCTGCCACCTGAAACTACTGTTGGCTTGGATGTTGGTGACAGCGGGCACATGCAAGCTGAACATGGAGGTGAACAGATTGCTGCCACAACAGCTTCAAACGGTAAATTGTTATGTTTTGGACATGTATTTGTGGGATTGATAAAAATGTGCATGAGAAAGAATGTGGTTGTCGGAGTTGCTGATTTTTATCTATCTTAATCCACTAATATCAACCATTACATTTTTGCAGCTACAGCACCGGTGAGGAAGCGAGGACCAACTAGAAGTCTTACCGTTTTGAGGAAGAAGTTCCCAAATACGGGGATTATGAAGGTTACCATGCCCAAGCATGTGATGCAGTTTGTTGGTGCATTCTCCCAAGAAATCACCACTGAAATTGGGGCACTGATAAGAAGCAAAGCCCCGCCTCATGTTAATGAATGGAGTGACGTCCCTAACAATAGGAAAGAAGATATATTGGACGAATTGAAGGTGAAGACATTTTTTGACATTTACATTCCATAAAAATCTATATGTGAACTTAGTAATAAGCTGCAGCAACAAATGCGTCATTTGTGAACTGATTTAACTATGTGAAACTTTGTTGCAGCGGAACTTTGACTTAGGTGACGAACCACACAACTACGAAGTGCTGCACAACCAGTTGAAGAAACAATTCCGCAGCTGGAGATATAGGCTGAAAGAGAGGTATGATAAGTGTAGCACGGAGGAAGAAGTTGTCGCTGCTTGTCCGAGAGAGGTTGCTTTGCATGAATGGCTGTTGGCTGTTGAGAGGTTCAAGTCTGAAAAATTCAAGGTACTACCAATATTAGTAACTATACAATCGGTTGAAACATTTCAAATTCATTTTGCTAACGTGTGAATTCGATGTGCAGAAAATGAGTGCAACGAACAAACATAATAGAGGTGCAGCCTGAATTAATCATAGTTCGGGCACAATGTCGTTTGCTAGACTTGCAGGCGAGGCCACGCAGCCGGTAAGATTGAGTTTTGATGTCTAAATTGAACTTGGCTAAATTTTTTGCAGCAAACTAATTCCTGAACTTGTATGCTTATTAATTGAATAGGACGGATCGGTGGACCGGTATTCATTGTGGTATACCACCCACTACAACGCAACCAAGAAGAAATGGGTGGATGAGAAGTCCAAAGCGGTTTATGTGAGTATCTTAAATTGTACAACAACTTGATAAAAAATAAATGGGTTTAAATTGCATCATAAATACTTAGAAAGATAACATAGTACAATATATATACATATAAATATATTTGCTGATATATTTAGTGAGGGATTGCAACACTTTCAGGGATGTTATTGAAAATACAGTGAAGTATTTGATTGAATATTTTTTTAATAGCATTTAGTGGATTGTAACGCTGATTAGCTTGTCTTGTGGAAGTTCATGAATGTACACATTGATGATATAAATGATATAATTTCAGCGATAACTTAAATTCCAAAAAAACTTATACGAAATTCGTACTTATACATGGATGATGCTGTTTATGCAGGAGGAGTTACTAAGGCTGCGAGATTCGGAGGAGGGGTTAGAGTTGACAACCGATGAGATATTCGACAAGGTGCTGCCTCCTAAACGTGGCCATCAAGTTGGCATGGGACTTGGCCCATTGCATCATTTAAAGCGAGGACAAATTGATACGGCTGCGGTTGAACAAGAGATGCAAGAAACGAGGGCATGCAATGAAGCATTGAAGCTTCAAAACCAGCAGCTTGCAGCACGTATGTCTGAGATGGAGGCAACACTCAAATCCTTGCAAGGCCATATTGAGTCGATGACACCTGGGTGGGATAGTCAGCCCCGCCATGATACTTAGCGGGTCATTTGGGTACGTTGTCATTCTCTTTGAATTTTTTATTTTTGGGTTATACAAAAGTTTATTGCTGAATATTTAGGAAGACTGATAATTATATTTCAGTTTAATCTAGCTGTGATACATTGGTTGTATGTTAAGCAATAAACATCAAATGTTGAAGTTGGGAAGATGTGTTTTGATAACTTAAATGTACTCTTAAATTTTGAGAATGCTGTGGAATGTTGAAGTAGTGTCGAAATGCAACTAGCTAGCGGATAAGGTTGCTGTTTTTTTGTTTTTTTTGGTGTTCCAACTGTTTAGATGAATTTTTACTGCAAGCTTTAGTGTGGTGGCAGTAGGTAAAAATATTTGTGAGACATTGCTGCTAGGTTGTGGAATATACATCAAATGTTGAAGTTGGGAATATGTGTTTTGACATGTAATAGCAATTTTCAAGTTTGAGAAGGATGTGAATATCACTGATTTAGTGTCGAAATGCAACCATCTAGCTAATATGGTTGCTGATTTTTTGTTTATTTTGGTGTTCCAAATGTTTTAGAAGCATGTTTCCTTCAAGCTATAAATAGGTGGAAGTATTTAAGGAATTTGTTTGGTTGCTGATTTTTTGTTTTTTGGGTTATCCTTTTGAAATGCAACTAGCTAGCTAGTATGTTTGCTGATTTTTTGTTGTTTTTGGTGTTCAAATTGTGTAGATGCATTTTTCCTTCAAGCTTTAGTGTGGTGGAAGTATAACAGGAATTTGTTTGGTTTCTGATTTTTTGTTTTTTGGGTTATCCTTTTGAAATGCAACTACCTAGCTACAATGGTTGCTGATTTTTTGTTGTTTTTGGTGTTCCAAATGTTTTAGAAGCATGTTACCTTCAAGCTTTAGTGTGGTGGCAGTATTTAAGGAATTTGTTTGGTTGCTGATTTTGTGTTTTTTGGGTTATCCTTTTGAAATGCAACTAGCTAGCTAGTATGTTTGCTGATTTTTTGTTGTTTTTGGTGTTCAAACTGTGTAGATGCATTTTTCCTTCAAGCTTTAGTGTGGTGGAAGTATAATAGGAATTTGTTTGGTTGCTGATTTTTTGTTTTTTGGGTTATCCTTTTGAAATGCAACTAGCTAACTAGTATGTTTGCTGATTTTTTGTTGTTTTTGGTGTTCAAACTGTTTAGATGCATTTTTCCTTGAAGCTTTAGTGTGGTGGAAGTATAACAGGAATTTGTTTGGTTGCTGATTTTTTGTTTTTTGGGTAATCCTTTTGAAATGCAACTAGCTAGCTAATGTGGTTGCTGATTTTTTGTTGTTTTTGGTGTTCCAAATGTTTTAGAAGCATGTTTTCTTCAAGCTTTAGTGTGGTGGAAGTGATTGAATGAAAAATGTGTGCAACATTATGGAAACGTTCGCTGCTGTGTATATATTTAATGAATTATGGTATGTAAGTAGTAAAAATGATTGTGGAAGAAGTGTTTATATATGAAGGTGTATAGCTGACTTATATGCAAGGTGTTAGTGACGACAACAATATGTTAGCCGTGCACTTAAAGACATTGAGATACCATAATGATATAGGGTAAACGATTTTTGAATATTGAAGAAAAAAACCAAAAGGGGTGTCTTATTTGTGCAGGGTATTTCCAGCTTCGCAATGCAGTTTTTGATGTCAAAGAAGCTCGTTTTGGTGAGTCATGACTTCTATTTATGACACATTGCTGATAGGTTATGCAAAATGTATCAAATGTTGGAGTTAGGCATATTAGTTTTGACATTTAACAGCTATGTATATTTTGAGAATGTTGTGACAAGTTTATGTTGTGTGAAAATGCAACTACATAGAACTTTGTTAGCTGAACTTTTGTTTTTGGGTTATCCAAATGTTAGGACATAATTTTATATTCAAGCACTAGAGTGGTGGAAGTGCTTGAATGAAAAATTTGTGCAACCTAATGGACAAGTTCGATGTTGTGTATAAAGTTAATGAATTATGGTATGTAATTAGCAAACATGGTTGTGGAAGCATGGATTTATATGAATGTGTCTTGATAAATTAAATGCAATCTGTTAGTGATGAATTTAATATGTTAATTATACAATTGGGGTTGAAATGTCATAATGATATAGTGCTTGAGATTGTTAAGCTACTAGGACAGGGAAAATGTGGAAACCGTCCCTGGTATTTTTAACATTAAACATAGATTCCGTCACAAATGGTATAGTGTGACGGTAAAAAAACAACAAACTCATCACTGAACTTTGCTTATAGACGGTCACAATAACTTATATGTGACGGAAAATCATTACAACCGCGTCACAAAAAATATGTACAAGGGACGGATGTGAACTATGACAAATAAATATCCGTGATGGAGAACCGTCACAAAACCATCACATGACGCCAGAAAACGGCGACAATTATATATCCGTGACGGAACAACCGTCACAAAACCGTCACAACAACAATGTTTACGTGACGAATGCAAACTGTGACAAATATATATAAGTGACAGAAACCCGTCACACAATTGTCACAGAAGAGTGTTGTTGGCCACACAAAGTAAAGGGTCACAGTTGAGCAACTGTGATGGAAATCCATCACAAAGTCGTGACTTAACAGTTCTTTCGTCACGATTATCTTGCCTTCACAATTAAGTAACAGTGACGGTTAAGGGGTCACAGTTGTGCAATTGTGACGGGAATCCATCACAATGTCGTGACTACAACGCCCAATTGTCACGGTTAGTTGACCGTCACATTTAAGTAACAGTGACGGTTAGCCGTCACTATACTGTCACACACGTCATTATTGTGATGGAAGAGTAGCCGTCACTTAATCCTTGCCGGCGGTGACTCGCCGGAAAATTACAATGGGTAGGAATATAAGTGACGGATTTGTTCCGTCACTAAAAATTCATTTTTTGTGACGTTGAACAGTAAACGGTCACTGAAGAGAATTTGTGTCGAGGCTATTGCGAAAGCACTGTGACGGATTAGTTACCGTCATAGTTGGTTGATTGTGTGACGAATCCGTCACACATAATATACGTTGTGACGAATTTGCTTCCGTTACAAAACATCGTTTTTTTTTTGTAGTGATATGAGTTTCCTTTTTATTTTGTATTAGACTTCTAGAATTGATGTGGTTTTTTTTGGGTATAGTGTGTGTGTATAAATATATGTATACAAGCATTTATATCTAGTTTCATTTATATTAATTTAGTGGTTAATAAAAAATATATATGCGGGTGCTAAGAAACCGAGTTCGCTTCCCACTCTTATAAATGCACCGTTTCGTTATTCAGTTGTACACCCACTCTTCATTCAAATTCAATCACTCTCTCTATCTACCAAAAATGAAAATTCAATCACTCTCTCTCTCTCCCTTGACTCCTTAGCCTCTTGCCCCATGACTAGCTTCTTTGCACCAGGAAAATCAAATACGGACTCTCTCTTCATATTCGCGCAGCTTTTTTCATCTAAAATGAGGTATTTTTGTTGTTCTTTTATGTACATTAGGGATTTTGTCTCTAGTTTAATTTTCTATTTCTTAGTTTTTTTTTTTGGCAAATTGTGTAAACGCGTCAGTTTGGGGTGTGGGTTGTTAGTTTTTTCTGTATGTTTAAAGATTTAGAAGTTATTGCACATAATAATGGATTGGCTACTCTTTTTGTGGATATGAATTTCATTGGGGCATTAAGTTTGCGAGCTAACTGGTAAGCGTTTTCTTTTACTTGAATTTCGTTGGTCTTGAATCTCGCTGACCCAATGAGTATTTTTTATGATTTCATATGGGTTCTGTTCATCTTAGAAAATTGAGACGATAGGAAGTTGGAAGTTTTCAGCTTTATGTTGTTTGGCTTCTAAGAAAATGGGAAAAACCTGGGATTAATTTTCTTTTTCTTGAGTTACTGCACATAATATAGTATCATAAATGCCAAATTGATTAGTATTGGCAATCTTTTCTTTTCTTTTTTCTTTTTCTTTTCTTTTTTGGTTGAGTTTCTCTCCGTCCAAATGCATGCACAAAGTATCTTACATAGATGACATCTATAGTTACTTAGTAGAGGATTGCACGTGATTACTGCTAGAAGATTTTAATTTTATAACTTTTTTCTATGCATAAAACTTGGTGAAAAATAAGGACTTTGGAATACTATGCCATTGTTTTTCTTGAAACCTATTTCTCTTTTCAAGTAATATGATTTCATTTAGTTTCTTGGTAGCCATCAGTTCATCGAGGCAAATTAAATTCATGGATGTCAAAGGCTTGAAACGTGTTTACCAATATCAACTGTCTTTCTTGTAAGGTAATTAATCTTTTTAACATGTTTTAGTTGTGGTATGTTGCATTCCTAGCATTCTCTATTTAATTAGTGGATTGCACATGGTTTTTCTTCTTCTTCTTTTTTTTGTTGAGTTTATCTCTGCCTATTGATGAGTTTATCAATCATCTTAATAGAGCTCTTAGCCATCAATGGCATGATGAGTTAGTTGCAGATCATGTCGATGTTAATGAGAAATTTAAACTGGAATATTTATAAGCTATGGACAAACAAATGGTGGCAGTATACAAAAAGCAAAATTTTAAACTTTTCCAAAATGAGATATTTGAAAGTACCGGTTACACTATAAATAGCACATTTGAGGACGATGACATTATTATTTATAGTGTACAGAGGCCTGATGGAAACTTTTCAACAAGATGCAGACAGGTTTCATTGAACAAGCAATCACATGTTGTTTTTTGTAGCTACAAACAATTTGAGTTTAAAGAAATCCCATGTAGACATATGTTGGCAATTTTACGTCTGAGACCTGTCATACATCTTCTTTGATAGTACTTTCGATGAGATGGACAAAAGATACAAAAAGTTCACTGTAGAAATGCATTCACTAGTAAGAGATGCATCATCAATTACAATAGAAGAGAAATGGGAATAGGCTTGCATGTCGTATCATCAATAGCATTTCAAATGGATCATTCATTTGTTAATTGATTAGCTTCAAAAGGCAATCAAGTGGAAGAGATGAAAATATGCTAGTTGTTTCAAAAGGCAAGAGATGAATATGGCATTTGTTCACGATTTATGAGCTTTTATGTGTTTTCCGTCTGACTTTTACTACTTTTGTAGTTTCGCATCATTCTCCTTGTTAAGAGAATTTAACTTCAGCATAAAAAAAATAAAAAATAAAAAATAAAGTGACATTCGGAAAGTCACTTGAGAGTAGGAAAAATGCTTACTGGCAAGCATATGTTGTTTTTGCATTGTGCAATGCTTAGCATTTGTTAATGGACAATTATACTCGAATTTTATGGTGACTAATTTTTCATGTTTTGACCAATGATATTGAAGAGTGTTTTAAATGCAAAATTTCAATTGGTTTTAGACATAAATATTAAATTTCAATTAAAGGTTCATCCAACAAATATAATATTACAATCCAAATATATATATATAAGTATTATTTTTCAACTAAAAATTCATCAAAAACAACATAAATATTACATTTTGACTATAGGTTCTACAGGTTCTTAAATAACAAATGCAACATTTTAAATTATTTTAATAAAATATAAAACAACTCCTAAAGCTATATCAAGCAGACATAAGTAATAAATTGTGCTGTTTTATGAGTACTCTTTGTCTGTCTTATGAGTACTTTTTAATTAAAATTTTGAATATAGCATTCACATTGGACTTCAATCTCATACATTGCAATTTAATTCCCAGTTTAAGCTATCAGATTGTATATCGTCATTCCAAAAACAGTTTTATAGTACTCACCATCCTGTATAGTAGCCACATACACATTTTTGTTAGACAAAAATATTATATTGTACTTGATGATGACATTGACCTAAAAAAAAACTCTTATTCTTTTAGAATTCCATAAAGTCTTCTTATTTTAGAATTCCATGAACTCTTCTTTCTTTAAATCCATCACTCTTCTTCCTTCAATCTTCAAAAAAGAGAACGAAAATAACAAGGAAAATAATCAAGAATATTGTTAAGCATATAAGTAACTAAGCATATCTAACACTGAAAAAATATCACCCACTAAGCGTATCTAACACGGAAAGAATATTGCTCAGCATATTAGCCACTAAGCATATCTAACAAGGAAAAGTCAACAAGAATATTGCTCAACCACGAATAGCAATATTTCACTAAGCATATCTAACACGGAAAAAATATTAAACCCAATTGAAGGCACATATAAAATGATAAAATATGGGTGCAGATTGCAAATGTAATTAAAATTACTCAAAACTTTTGAGCAAAAAAGCAGCAAACGAAAAGGTTAATATACTCAAAATAGAATTCAGGCTAAGAGAAAAGTGAAAATTTTCTTCCTATATTATGTTTGTTATATGTTTCTTTCTATATTATGTTTGCCTTTTAGTGAAATTTGATATTATATAGTCTGTTGGGTATTACATTTTTTCTCTTCAAATTGATCTGATTTAGAATTGGATTTGCTTTCTGCTTATACTTTTCCTTTAGATTGCATATTTTTTTTATTTCTTTATAAAATATTATGTACATGTGAATACATATTTGCTTTCGGTTTTTCTCTGTATGTGGTCTTAACAAAATGCATCTAGGCTTTCATTTTAATCATTATTTTATGATCGTATCTTTTGATTATGCCTGAGTTTCTTGTTCAACAAAAAGTTCATTTATATACAATAATCGGAATATTGGAGTGGGTATAATTTAGTGGTAAAAGTGTGATTCCTTCTATTAATCCCGAATAGTTAAGGAATTCCCCAGTTTAATTAATATTCCATTACGATCAAAAACTTTATTTCTTAAAAGGATTAAATCATTTACCTTTCATTGAAAAATTTAAGGAAGGATATACATTCTCATGATTTGTATCCAGGAGTCATTAGAAATTAAAAATTGAAACATTGGATATTCTTGTTGTAATACATAGATAACCGTATAACCATTTTTTCCATATTTATATATAATATTTGTCAGGGTTTTTCAATTCATGTTTTATGGTAATTTTGTATTCACTGATAGTTGATGTGATAGTTGATCTATATATTAGAGCATCTTTAATGGTGAATGTGGATTGCGGTATATGTGACATAAAAATAGACACGTCTAAATTTATGTGGCATAAATGCACATTCAATTTAAAAATTGTTCTCTAATGGTAACGTGCACAAAAACTATTTGTGATTATTAATTAATAATATATTTTATTAAATATTTTTAGTTTTTGAACAAATTAGACTTTTAAGGTAAATTTTACATTTTAAGAATCTTGACAATGTCTGACAGAGCTTTCAGAAGTAGACATTCTTCTAGACAATGTCTAGGCCACGTCAGCTCGACATTCATTTAAGACATTACTATTGGAGTGTATTTTTTCAAAACAATATTTATATTTGCTTATATGGCTTGTTAATTTTAACAATCCACATTCCATTGGAGATGCTCTTACCTCTCTAACTCTGGTTATATCTTATATATAAGTATATTACTATTGGCTTTGCTGTAAATTTAGTATTCTTGCCTTTTTTTTATTTTTATTTTTTGTTCAAACTTGGATATATATTTATATATATATTTTCTTGCTTTAATATTTATTTTCTGCGTATTTTATTTTTGGTATATATTGTGCCATATATCAAGTAATTTTGATAGTATCTAGTCTGTAACTTTGTTAACAGATAAATTGCTAATACAAGTCAAAGTGTTATCCCTCATTTGAATTATGGTTAAAAGTTTAAAAGGTTTAATGATGATGATTTTAAAAGATGGAAGCAGAAGATACTCTTTTATCTCGTTACACTTAACTTGGTGAAGTTTTTGAATGAGAAGGCTCATGTAACTTTAAAGAGAATGAAATAGACAAGGCAACTAGAGATGTTATAAATGCAAGGAAACATTGAGATTTTGAAAGCAAGAACTACATCATCAATAGTTTGGACAATACACTATACAATGTGTATAGCCCAATAGAAACTTCCAAAGAACTTTTGGAGTCCTTGGATAAGAAATATAAATGGTAGATTCTAAATCTATGATGAACCAAGTGCAAGAACCCTAATTAATTCTTCATGAGATACATGCTGAAAATATGATTTTGAGTGAACATTTTCAAGTTGTTGCTATTATAGAAAAGTTACCGCTTTCTTGGAAAGATTTCAAGAACTATTTGAAGCATAAACGTTGGGTAACGAGTCTTGAAGATTTGATTGTTCATTTTAGAATTTAAGAAGACAATCGAAGCTCTCAAAAGAAAACAAAAACTCATTATCTAGAGACAAAAGCCAAAGCAATTAAGAGAGGATAGAGAAATGGGAAAAAGAGAAAGTTTTCTAGTCAATTTCATAGTATGCTATCAAAGGAAAATGTTTTGTGTAAAACAAGCTAGGCCATTGTGCAAATGATTGTAGAAACTGAAAATCACAAAGTAATATATATAACGATAAATCTCGACTTATACGTCAACAATACAATTCCATTCAATAACTTCTCCCTGATCAAATTATAAATAATGATTCTGTAAAGTCTAAACACAACGTAGCAGATCCACTAAAGTTGTATTTAGAGAGAAAGTTTATAAATCATCGAGGGGAATGAGATTAAAGCTTAAATCTAACGAATCATCATAAATAGAAATCCAACGTAGCTGGATGGAGATCCCAGGGTCTAGGTTTAAAAAGGACAATATAAGTAATGTATGATTGACTGTGAAATATATAAGAGATAATACTTCTTTCCATTTATAAGGAGAAATAGTATTGTCGGCAGTGTGTCATTAGGATAAGTTAAATTTTTAACGATGTCTACTTGGAAATCCGAGTGATATATAACAGGATATTTCTTATAGGCAGCCACCTATGTAAGTGTAAGAGTGGACCCGCTTCTATGAGAATTATTAAAGGCATGATTCTCTAAAGAACTTATGAAAACTAAGTTTGTTCATGACCAAAATGAACACAACAATGAGAATAAATTTTGTACAGAGAATTTACTGTTTGACAGTTATTGTCTTAGTTTACATTAACAATTGATAATTCAAAACATTATGTATATTGATCAACTAGTAGACTCGAAAACTATTCACTAAAGAATACTCAAAGCCAAAAGTTATCTATCCTGATACAGTTTATTTTCACTAAACTTTGTCTAGTGTCTGCATTATCATTTTGCAATAATTTCTATTCATTTGGAGTTGTAGGAATTTCGTGAATAGAAATTAGTTTTTTATAATTTTAATTGATTTTGCATGTCTAATAAATAAATAAATAATTATATAGAATGTTTATTTATAATATGAAACAATGTTTCAGTGGAAGAATACAACTATATTGTAAAGGTATTTCACATTTGGAAAAGAGACAGCGTTTAACACTTCACGTTTACTTTACCGTTTTAAAGCATTCTATTTTTTCACACGGAGTTTACACGTTTGAGTGATAGAATAAAGAAGTGATCATACATATCATTCATATGCATATCAATTAGAGTTATCTAAATATTTTGTTTGTTGATTCTTAGGATTTAAAGTGTTGTTATTCTTAAAAAGAAGTCGTTGTAGTATGAAAGACATTTGCCGTAAAAAAAAACTGTTCAGCATCGTATACAGGGCAAACATTGTGTTAAGGCTAAAAAATCAAATTTTTGCCTCGACTTTTCTGATTTTTCTTGAATCCTTTCCTTTATAATTTTGTTGTTGTTTATGTTCTGTAGAAATAAAATTACATTTTTACAGTAGAAATCCTTTTTGTGTTTTACAAATTCAAGAAAATCACAATGATATGAGCAGCACTAAATATGGAATACATTGTTAGAAATGTCATCCTGATAGCATGAGAGGCAAAAACCTATAAAACAAAAGGTGGTGAAGTTGGCATTGAGCTTCTTTTTCTTCTGTTAATGACACCATTACTTTTATGATTATGTCCCAACTCGCTCACCTACAATATAGACACATGTTACACATTTTTTCTAGCCAAAATCATTGGACTACAAGAAACTTTTTCCTTTCCCCTCATTTTCAGGGAAATTCTCAAGAGAACCCCTATGGGGTCTCCAGCATGAACCCCCTGATGGAGTAACCGGCTAACCGGTAAAATTTGAATTTTTTTTCTATAAAACAAAAGGTGGTGAAGTTGGCATTGAGCTTCTTTTTCTTCTTTTAATGACACCATTACTTTTATGATTATGTCCCAACTCGCTCACCTACAATATAGACACATGTTACACATTTTTTTGAGCCAAAATCATTGGACTACAGGAAACTTTTTCCTTTCCCCTCATTTTCAGGGAAATTCTCAAGAGAACCCCCTATGGGGTCTCCAGCATGAACCCCCTGATGGAGTAACCGGCTAACCGGTAAAATTTGAATTTTTTTTTTTTGTTATTTTATGCATTTACGAAATTATGAATTTATCCCTCATTTGCTATGTTTTCCTATTATACCCTCAGATACATTATACACTCTTGCCCTAATTTCAATTTCATAATTTCGGCTCCTCCTCCTCCTTCTCCCTCGACCACGGCTACTCCTTCCGATTATGTCCCGTGTTTTTCCTCCTGCAGCATCTTCACTAAGTCCGGCAACCGTTGTACATCCTCCGCCACCGTTCTTGTTTTTCCTTTCTTGTTGTCTTCAACCAAACTCACTCATCCACTGCTGTTGTCTTCCTCCACCCCTAGTATCTCCGATTTGAGATTCAATAAATGCCAGCCTTACATCTACAGCACTCAATTTCATAAGCTCTCTAAATTTTCCTTCTTTTTTGCATTCGACTAAAATTTTTCTACAATGTCTTTTGATATTTTTTTTCATCATGATCTGCTTTTTTGTGTTTAGGTTGAAGGCTCATTTTGAAGTTAATCCTAAAGATTTAGTTAACGAAATCTGGTAGTTGGATGTGTTACGATTCTAGTGTTCATATTTTTGTTTGATTTCCTGTCTAATGCTGCTAGCAATGAACTTGTTTACTAAACAGATTTGTTAAAGCACAATAAGTTTCTTAGCAAGAAGCCCTTTGCTCCTCACCTATGTGATGTGCCTGATTACCTCGTAGATCCAAAAACTCAAGAAGCCAGCAAGATAGTGAAGCTTGCTAGGGCATCAATGGGAAAAACACAACCTGCACGTCACCACAGATCCAATAGAAATTTCAAGAAAAGTAGAGATATTTCGTTGCCTTCTCAGATCCAGTTAAAATTCTGGCATTGAGTCCTTTTTAATTTTATTGATTTTGATTCCTTTAGTATGTAATAGTATTTTCCCTCAAATTCGTTCAATTAATTTTCATTCAAAATTTATTTCCGGTTGTTATTTACTTTACTGGTTTTTGTTTTATCTTTTGTGTTTTCCATGACTTTGGTTTATGAATAATAGTGGTGACACGACAAGAAACTGACCTATTTTAACCATCTATACAGGAATAAGAGGCCTGGTAGTGGAGACTCCAAAGTTATTATACTTTTGGTGTAAAAGTATCACATATTAACCATCGGCAACCACAGTAGTTCCCTATCCTCTATAACATTCTTGCATCCTACTAAAGTTTTAACATTTAATCCATTTTTATTTTATTCATTTCTTTCAAGTATGTGATAATTTTTTTCCAAAATTAGTTCCATCAATTCTCATCAAACATAAATTTCTCCTTGCTATTTACTTTACTGTTTATTGTTTATTGTTTTGCATTTTGTATTTACGAAGACTTTGGTTTATGAATTGCTTGTTGATAGTGACGATGTGAAATTATTTTCTTATGCCATTTAGATTATTGTTATTACACTTAATTTGTGAATATCTTCTAAATAGCACATATGAGTTTCTCTTTGCGTTTCATGTCAAATTTTGATTTTGTGCAAGTTTGCGTTTCTATGGTTCATTTTGTGTTTTTAGCTTTTCCTTTTCAGTTTCAACATTATGGTTATAAGTGATTTCTCTTACCATTTTATTCTCACTTTTCTTGTTGAGTGTCTTTCTTTTTTTGAACCGATAAGTTTTTCCCTTTATGTTTCTTCAATGTACTCGAGAAAGAAATTGTAGCAAAGTATCATAGCGCCCTAAATATGCGTTTGTTTGAAACAAAAGTTCCTTCTCGTGTTTATCTCTTTCAACTTCTTTTTTGGTTTGGGTACTTTTTTTTTCTATACCTTCACTGCATTTTTTATGGTAGATTATAAACTAATATGTCGCACTTGAGGTTGATAAACAACCCTTTTTAACAATTAATGGAAGATTTTAGTGGTATTTTTTTTTTCACGATTCCTTTCTTCTTTTGTTTTTGTTGATAGGAAATTGGTATCAACTCTAGAAATATATTCGCAGCATGTGGAAGCATGTGTGTATGCTGCCGTAGTTTGAGATCAAGTTCTCGGAAGCCTGTCAAGCAGTACAAAAAGCTGCTAGTAGAAATTTTTTCCAAATCTCTTGTGAGTCTTTTAACATCTTTACCTGTCTGCAGACATTTACTGGTCTTTTGAGTGTTGTGCGTTCAGCATCATAACTTTTTTTTAATTTTTAATTTAGTTTACGGTGGCGGCATATGCTAGTAATGGTCTTGGTAGTTTGCAATCTGCCCACTTGATCATGTAATGTCGGTTATTATAACATTATATATAGTTCTTTTATATATTGATAAATTAAAGGAGTTCCATAGACACAGGGCTAAGGAAGAAATATGCATGTTGACTGGTATTAATTGTTCTTTTGTATGATTGTTTCTGTCGGGCTTAGTCAAGTAGGAAATGAGGTTTTCAGATTATGTTGTTGAGTTTCCTATGTGTAAAATTGGTCATATTACATTTATCTTGAATTAGATGTTGAAGTTAAATTTATGTAAAATCAATCAGTCGGTGGGGAATATTTGCAGGATGGACTTCCAAGTGAAAAGAAAATTATTAGCTTGTGTGAATATGCTGCAAAAAACCCTGTCTGAATCCTAAAGGTATGGTCTCTTTCATCCTGCTTTTACACCTGTTGGTGAGTAAACATGGGCAGAGTTTTGAGATTATTGAGTCCACTGTTGAGGTTTAAATGGTGGTCATTATTCTCAATAGATTGCAAAATATCTTGAAGAAAGGTGCTACAAAGAGCTGCGAAGTGAGCATCTTAAATTCATCAATATTGTTACAGAGGCTTATAGCAAATTGCTTTGTCTGTGCAATGAGAAAATGTAAGAGCTTGTTGTTTCCTCTTCTTTTCCTTAGTTTTTGTTCTATTGATGAATGCATATGGTGATTTGCCAATGAAAACTTACAACTACTTATTTAAGACATAATTGAGAAATTTATTTTGCATTCTTCTTTTCTTTTCATGTTGAATATACTTTGTACTTTGCAGGGCATATTTTGCCATTAGTATTTTGAATGTGATTACTAAACTACTGGACTCTAAGCAAGATGCTTTGAGAATACTTGGATGCCAAACCTTAACAAGGTTCATATATGGTCAGGCAAGCCACATCTTTCAATAAAGTTTACCTTTCTTTTGGAAGAAATATTGGCAAATGCTTGGCAAAACACAACTATAATTACTATAATTATATTTTGTTTATGCTTTATAGTTACTATAATTATTTTTATCGTCTTCGTTCTAACCCCAATGCATGTACAGGTATATGCCACATATGCACGTAAAATTGAGAATTTGGTTCCCAAAGTATGTTTTCTAGCACGTGAGAAAGGGGACGACCATCAAAAGGTCTGCTTGAATTTAGTAGGGTGCAGTGGCTCCATGAATTTTGTAGCTGCTATCAACAACTTTTTTGTTTAGTTTTCTGGTAATTACAATTAAAACATCTTTTCTATTGAATTAGTTCAGTTTTATGATATTTAACATTTTTGGTGTAGTATATTTTCACAGTCATTGTAAATGATTAGCATTTTTCCACTAATTTCACACTTTGTTCAACCAATTTTGAACTGACACCAGCAGAAATTGACTCCCTGTGAATGGCTCTCAGAAAGAGTTAATTAAATCAGAAGCAAGTGAATAAAAAAGAAAACTATTGCATAAGCAATCAAACAACAAAGACATTGTGATTACAAAAAAAAAAAAAATAAAATAAATTTATAGACACCCCTTAACTTTTGGTCCTAATTCAAATACGACCTCCAAGTTTCTGACAATTCAAAACACTCTTTATTTTTAACAACAGACATCTAAACTTTTGTTTTCTCTCTCCTATGTGGCAGGTAAAATGACTAAAATGCCCTTTATAATAAAATTTTAATATTTTTTATTTCATCTCTCTTTCTTTTTCCTCTCTCTTTCCTCTCTCTTCCCTCTCTCACACGCTCATTCCTCTCTCTCTCTCCCTTAATTTTTTTCTTTCTATCTCTCTCTCTCTCCTCTGTTGCTCTCATCTTTTTTTTTTCTTTCCCCTTTCATTCTCTTTCTTTTCCTTGTTTAATTTTTTTATTTCATCTCTTTCTCTTTCCTCCCTCTCTCATCTCTCTTCCCTCTCTCACACGCTCATTCCTCTCTCTCTCTCCCTTAATTTTTTTCTTTCTATCTCTCTCTCTCCTCTGTTTCTCTCATCTTTTTTTTTC
>QANX01002458.1:27789-56892 GCA_003254975.1 Ochetophila trinervis | reverse complement strand
AAAAAAAAAAAAAAAAAAAAAAAAAAAAACCGGTGGTGGAGCAAAGAACGAGAAGAGAAAAAAAAGTAGAAAGAGAGAGGAGAGAGAGAGATAGAAAGAGAGAAAGAAGTATTTTAAAAAATAAATATTAGATTTATTAGTGTATGAATTTTGATGCATTTAGGTGGGATAGTTGAATTTGGAAAAAAATTGGTATGGAAGCAAGTGAAAATGCTTGAGGAGAAAAGAAGAAAATATGGGAAAAAACAAATCAAGAAAAAAAGAAGAAAAAAGATAGAGAATGAGAGAAAAAAAAGATAGAGAATGAGAGAAAATGGNAAAATCTGGGAAAAACAAAAAAAAAAAAAAAAAAAAAAAAAAAAAGATAGAGATGGAAAGAAAAAATAAATAAATAAAATAAAAAATCAGATTTATTTTAGAAATTTTTATCTTAAATGACTGTTATACCTTTTTATGGTTAAAATTAACAGAATTTCATTAATGGCAGGGGGTGTTTAAGGAATTTTTAAAATCTGAAGGTCGAATTTGAAATTATACTAAAAGTTAGAGCGTGTTTGTAAAATTTTCCCAAAATTAAAATGAAAAAGAAAAGCTAATGAGAATAACAATAAAGGTTTCAGTTTTTCCAAGCAAATTAGCTATTAGCATATCACATAACAGAGTAAGAGAGTAAAAAAAAATTCAAAACTCACAAGAATTCTGAACCAACAAATAATTATTCTTATGTTTATATGGAGACCAAAAATTTCTATTAGAAGTCAAATATTGACTTCTAATTGTTTATATGAGATTTTTTTGCAATAATAAATTTTATTATAACATAGGAGAAATTATGAAACTTGTGAATTTTATAATATAGGACTTTTTTTTGGAGAATAAGTACGATGAATATGATTTTTTCAAAAGTGCTTCATTCCGTTTGCAGATATTCATCGCTAGTATAATTTCTATTAGTCTAATATTGCTAACTGATATGCATTAGCAGCAGTAAGAAAAAATGCATATTTTAAAAAAATGAAATGGCTCTTCCATGAGGGCCAAGAAAGCAAAAGTGATACTTGAAAACTTGGACAAATTTAAACAAACAATGGAGAAAAAAAGAAAATAATACTAGCGATGAATATCTAATAGATTTTCATATTTTAATAGCATATATATTATTAGATTTTCATATTTTGCAAAAAAACTATGCAAATATAATATTTTTCCTTCTATTATATATAAAATGTCAATATATTGATTTGAAATTATGACAATTTAAAATGTGTGATACTACACGTACTAAAATATAAGTCAAATTTATTTACCAAATAACACATTAAATTATAGCACATATAACTAAATATAAATAAATGACTATTAAATTGATAAGTAAATCAAAATAATAAACCATATAAATATTGAGGTCATGTGTGCTAGTCTGGTTGCGGGTTAGAGTACAGAACTATATGTTTGCATTTACAAGTTAAGTATCACTCAAGACATTCAATAAATATAAACAATATTTAATTTTGAATTTCATTAAAGTATAGTGCTATAGTTATTTAAAAATATAGTTGCAATTCATACTTGGAATGAAAACATATATTTTCATTAAATCTTTTAAACTATAACAAGACTATATATTATTAGATATTTGCAAAGAAAACTTAAGCATATTTCCGTTGTTTATACAATATGTTGATATATAAAACATCAACATATTGATTCCAAAGTTTGACAATTTAAAATGTGTATTGGTAAAAAAGCTAAAATGTAAGTCACATTTAGTTAGCAAATAACACATGTTAAAATATAGCACATTCATATAACCTAAATATAAATAAGTGAATAAAAATAATAAACTAATATAATATTTACAGTTTATCTGCCACATCATTTGATATAGAACAACATAATATTATTGATTTACAATTTAGAGATATAATTAAGTACAAATAAAAATTGTGTTCCTAATTTGGTCAACATTAAAAATACGTAAGTTTTATCCAAAACTCCAATTTTCTACCATATATTTTTTTTTTTAATTTTTGGTAATTTTGTCATACGGTGTAATTTTTTTCAAAATATGTAACTTTCTTCCATACTTAGTAATTTTCTTCCATATTTAGTAATTTTGTCATACGATGTAATTTGTTCCAAAATACGTAACTTTCTTATATACTTAGTAATTTTTTTCCATATTTAGTAATTTTGTCTTACGGTGTAATTTTTTCTAAAATACGTAACTTTCTTTCATAGTTAGTAATTATCTTCCATATTTAATAATTTTGTCATACGGTGTAATTTGTTCTAAAATACGTAACTTTCTTCCATACTTAGTAATTTTTTTCCATTTTCGGTAATATTGTCATACGGTGTAATTTGTTCCAAAAAATGTAACTTTCTTTCATACTTAGTAATTTTCTTCCATATTTAGTAATTTTGTCTTACGGTGTAATTTGTTCCAAAATACGTAATTTTCTTCCATTTTTGGTAATTTTGTCATACGGTGTAATTTTTTCCAAAATACGCAACTTTCTTCCATATTTAGTAATTTTCTTCCATATTTAGTAATTTTGTTATACGATGTAATTTTTCCAAAATACGTAATTTTCTTCCATATTTAGTAATTTTGTCTTACGGTATAATTTTTTCTAAAATACGTAACTTTCTTCTATACTTAGTAATTTTATTACATTTTCAGTAATTTTTTCTATAATACATAATTTTTTACAAAATTAGTAACTTTTTTCCATAAATTGTAAATTTTTTCCATATATAATAATTTTTTACAAGACACATGACATCTTCCTGGCCACACAATCATTTTGCCTCCCAAACTCATTTTTCTCTCCATTTTTCACCTCTAGCAACCGGTTTGACTGATTTTTGTTTTTTTCCAATTCTATTTTTGCCAAATAAGGGTCTCCAAAAAAGATCATTTGAAGAGGTTTTACTTGAGTGGGATCCCATCCTTCATAATATAATAATTTTCACCGATAGTATACCCAAATAGCCTGCCAATGTTGCAATGATTAAAATTTTTAGACGACTTAAACCTCAAGCGACTTCCATCAAAAGGAAGTAATTCATTAAAAGAAAAATATATCTTTATAGTTGTTATGTGAATATAGTTGAGGGCAGAGCTACTAAATTTATTTATTAAATTGATGGGATACTGGTAAATAAAAAATTATATTTTAATCAATAATATTAAATTATTAAAATATTAATAAAATTTATTTATTAAATAATTTTGCAAATGATATAATAAAATTTAATTATTTAAGTTATTTAATTATTTATTTTAAAATTTATTTATCTATATTTAAATTACATGAATATATATGTTAATAAATAATATTATTAACACATACTACTTAATAAATAAAATTTGATAAATATTTTAGTTTATATAATATTATTAATTCTAAATTTATAAAATATAAATCGAATAAAATCATGTCAAATTAATTTAATAAACAAATTTGGTTAAAAAACAAATTTGGTGCATAGCATGTTCCTATAATTTATATTATCTTACATCAAATCCTTGAAACTTAATTAATTTGAACCACCTTTTTGGTGATAACAGCGTGGCATGGAAGCAATCGTTGAGATTTGCAAATTACTAAGATTTTCAATTAATGCCCAACACTTGTGGCTCTTAATTCGATGTGGGTTCTGACCTTCTGGGATCATATATATAGATACATAATAACCCGAAAAAAATAAAACTAAATAAATAAGGGAAGATCTTGTTTGATAACATGGTTAGTGTTTATTTATTTTCTTTTAGTGTGTAAATTATTTATGTCATGTGTTAGCTAATGATTATTATAGTTTGTTAGACATTTTAAATAATTATAAATTTTAAAAAACTTTAAATTAACATAAAAAAAAAATTAGCACAATTTGAAGTTTTATTCAATTTAATTTTTATTTTAAATTTTTGTTTCTAAACTTTATAATTACTAATACATTTAACAAACTCTAACTATACAATTAACTAATATTTAATATAAGCAAATTGTAAACAATCATATATAAATAAATAAAAAAACAAAAAACAAAAAAAAACCAAAAATTAAAAGTTAACCACATTATTAAACTACATCCAAAAAATGAAATCACATCTAAAAGAATTCTTCCCTTGCCATGTCCAGTAGTTGCATCGAGAAGAATGAAATTTATGTAGTGAAACTCTTTGTTTGAGAGATTTTATTAAAAAATTTCAAAAATATTAGTCATTATGAATCAAATATTATATATTATTGACTAAATATTATTCATTATAAACAATATTATTTATTATGAAATAATATTATTTATTATAGATTAATGTTATTTATTATGGACAAAATATTATATATAATAAACTAATATTATTTATTATAGACAATATTATTTATTATAAAAAAAAAATTACTTGCTATAGACAAATATTATTTATTATACATAAAATATTACTTAAAAATAAAAAATCTATGCTATAAAACCTATGTTTTACTATAAGAGTTTCGCTATAATTTAACTTCGAGAAGAAAGCTTCATTATGGGCATCTAGTGGAAATACAAATGGAATTTTTATACGGATAGTCATGTCACTAAATATATAATTATTCTTCTTTATTTTTTTAGTTTAATCTATTTATATCCACAACGTTGCTATTCTTTATCCAGGTTTCTCATTTTATTTTATTTTTATTTAATGATGTTTACCTACCAATCTCACTTCTTTTAATAATGTTACTTCTTTATTATCCATGGTCACATTTTGTTTAATGATGATAACTATCATTTAATGTGTTTTGATGCTATTTGTATGTTTTAAATGAGAAAAAAATAAAATAAAAACAAGAAAAAAAAACCATAAAAATGGAGAATTAAGACAACAATACCAACCCAGCCTAACATTTGGGAGAGTGTGTAATTTTTGAGACGATGTGTGTAAAGTATAGTGGTGTGTGGATTTTTGGGTAGAGTGCACACCTTACCCTAGTTTATTCCTCACCTATCAAAATAAGGGCGGTGTGAGGCTGGTCAGGTGGTGTGAAGCAGTTGAGAAGTCTCGCCTTTCTGTGTCTCACACTGCCATAGTTTATTCTACATTGCCCAACATTAAGGCAGTGTGAGGGCTGTTGGGTGATGCAAAGCAGTTATGAAGTTTCATCTTTTTGTGTCTCACATTGCCCTAATTATTACACACCATCCAATGTAAAAATGGTATGAGACTAGTTGGGCTGTGTAAAAGCCTTGTCTTTTTGTGTCTCACACTACCATAATTATTACATACTACCTTTTGATAGAGCTAGATACGAAAGGATGATATTTATTTGATACAGCTCCATTCACTGGAGCAGAGTCCTTCCTTGAAAACGAAAAGACACTCAACTTTCTTCTTCCACAATGACGTTATAAATACCTCCATCAAACGTTTTCTTTAAACATTTCTATTTTCAATGCCTATTTCAATCCCATGGTAGACAATGATAAAGATGTGGTGATTCTATCGGATTTTTGACCATAGGAGAAGAGGAGGTCTACAAGCCCACCATTAGGGTTGTCAAAGAGGAAGGTCACAAGACGTGGGCCAGTTTCCCCACCACTGCCACAGCCACTGCCATTGTCGTCGTCATTCTCATCGACAATCGTCTTGTGGGAGCCCTGCCAACAAAATTTCTATTGCGACGAACGGATTTGTGATGAGTGCTACGTCAAGAAAAAATTTGTTGGCTTCATTTCTGATTATTCATTCTTGGAGCGTTGCTTTTGGATGGCGACATTCGAGAACAAAGCGATGACAACACTTGTAGGAATTTTTAATTTTTAGAAAAATTTCTTCATTTTTTTTTTTGTATTTTGCAAATGACCGATGTAAATGTAATATGACTTTATATAATTTGATCATTGACATTTTGATTTGTAATTAATATAATATCATATTTTAACTTGAGATTTTGGCATTTATTAGTATTTTTGGTGTTTAAAATGAAGCATAATATGTTTGGTGTTTAATACACTAAAAAATTAAACTAAAAATCATAGTGTATATTTGGAACGGAGGTTGAAGACAATATTGGGCGGTGCATTTCGGGTTGCGTGGGGTTCGCACCGACCTTAACTAAGGGGTGTGTTACCAAAGGCAAAGAACAAGGCATAGAGAGTGGAACTTTGATTCGGTCAGAGGGCAATAGTCTTACTCCTCTTTGGGACGTCATTTTCAGTTGGGTCTGGTGAGAATGGAGGTGTGAGAGATTGTAAAAGAGAATAAAGATGGCAAAAAATGCGAGCTTGGACTGAAAGAATATAAACAATATCGTGGTTAAAAGAGAGAAGAATGCGACGAGGTAAAAAGTATTTTCAAATTTTATTAAATGAGGGATATAACGGATAACATGAAAAAATAAATGGTGATATGGTGGGCATGAATAAATAAAATTAAAAAAATTTAAGCATGGATTATTAAATATTTAGTGAATGGGACATCCATACAAAAATTCATGTGACAACCATGATCTAGAGCCAAAGTAAGTGTGGGCGGGTGCGAGGCACTGGCAGAGATCGGTGTCAAATCTCATATCGTCCGGGTGTGGAAAAATGTCATGTGGTAATGGTTCAAATGTAAAGTGAGCACTCTTTTAATAACCAAGGCTTTCTCAGAGCGTTTGGCTTCAGGGTTGGAAGAACTCTGGGGTTAAACGTGCTCCAACGGGAGCATTCCTATGGTTAACCTCCTTGGAAGTCTGATTAAAAATTCCATACCGTCTGAAGTACGATGGCTAAATTGGAGACAATATTGGTTGGAGAGAGGGTGTGACGCTATATTCCAATGCAAATTTTAGATAATAGAAGGATGGTGTTAAGATAGGTTCATCCAGTAATTTAAAGTGATTATATATCATGTACCTATCATGAGGATTCATAATTTAATCTCATTGATCCTTGATTAAGGATAAAAAATCGGTATCGATAGAAATATTGAATATTAAAAATACAGAAATATCAATGAAAATATCGACATAATATCGATATCAATAAAAATTAAAAAATAAATGGCAGAAATTAATAATAAAGTATGAAATTTTTTAATGAAACTTCATGATTTGCTTATTTAAATACTTTATCAATTTAATTATAAAAGTTGAAATAACATTGAGTAGAAATTATCTTTCTCATAATCAAAATACCTATATCCATAGTTAATAGTAACAAAAATATTCTTATTAAGTGACGAATTATTCATTTATTAACATAATAATACAAATATATAATTACTTAAATATGACTAATAGCACATAAAATTTGTTAGTGGTTAAAATTTTTACTTTCATATTGAGNTTTCTATATTTAGAGCCTAATTCAAAATAGATTTATAAGTTCCGTATATTTCAAATACACCATCAAAGTTCAGTAACTTTGACAATGTCAGAGCATTAAAAGATAATAATATCTTTATTTTATTAAATAATAATAAATTTATAATTAAAATTGATTTTTATAAAAAAAATTAAAAAGTTTGAAAGTTTCACTTTCTCTCTCCTCCACGTGTTTGTTCTTCTTCTTCTTATATTTTTCTTCCTTCTCTCTCAACTCCTCTCTCTTGTCTCTCCTCTCTGTCTTTCTTTCTCTTCTTCAGATTTCTTTCTCTCATCTCATCTCTTTCTCTCTTCTTACTCTTTTCTTTCTTTCTTTCTATGAAATTTTTATAAACTAACAAATTCTACAAACCCATTTTATATTTTTCCAAATTCACCAAAAACCAAACTTTCATTTTTAACCATTTACCAAATAAAAACTATTAATTTACCAAAAATATACCATAAGTTGTTATACACACTAGAAACACTAAAATTCAATAATTTAAAACCTCACTAATTTATTCCAAGCAACCGGTTTCAACTATTACTATCCAAAAAAGTTTAAATAACTGTCTCAGATTTTTTTCAAAGAAGAAGATTTTTCTTTCTTATGTGACCTCCTCCCTTTTCTTGCTCCCTTCCCTCTTCTTTTTCAAAAAATCTACAAAAAAAATATCTCTAATATTTTTTTTTAGCTTTTCAGATATGCTCTCAAAAAGAAGAAGAATGACTTTTTGTTTTTGTTTATTTTTTAATTTTCTTCTCCTTGTAATTTTCAAAGGATAGAAAGATAGAGAAAGGGGAGTAAAAAAGGGAGACAGGAGAAGGGAAATGATCTGGGAAAAGGGAAGGAAGAGAGAGAGAGAGAGAGAAAAAAAAAATGAAAGAAAAAAAATTTAAGAGAAGAAAAAAAAAAAGTGTGGGATAAAAAAGATAGGTTAAATTAAAATTAAAATAATATAATATAACTCTGAAATGTAAAAATTTTAGAGATAAATGAATTTTAGTACTTTATAATTTGATAAATTTGTATATTAGACTTTTAAGTTTCAAATGTAATACATGTAGCTTATAATTTACATTTTATGCTATATTAGACCCTTAAGTTTCAAGTGTATCACATTAAATTTTCAATTTATATTATATG
Source organism: Ochetophila trinervis (assembly GCA_003254975.1). NCBI lineage: Eukaryota > Viridiplantae > Streptophyta > Magnoliopsida > Rosales > Rhamnaceae > Ochetophila > Ochetophila trinervis. The sequence continues at coordinate 48,402 of QANX01002458.1, read as the reverse complement.
TCACATTAGGCTTTTAAATTTTAAACGTAACACATTAAACCTCTAATTTACATTTTTTTGCCAATTTTTAAAAATATAAATAAAAAATCATCTAATTTTCTTTTCATCTAAAACTTTTTATTTCATCATAAATTGCTAAAAAATAGTATGATGAATTTTTTTATCCTATATATTTTTCATCATGATATTTTTTATTCCAAATTGCTAAAAAAATTATCATGAAAATTTATTTAATTCTATATTTTTTCATCATGAAAGTTTTTTATTTTAGGATGAATAAATTTTTTTGGAGGAATAAAAAATAATTTTTTTAAATATTTTAGAAAATTGGTAAAAGAAAAGAGTTTTAGAGTTATTATACTACATTTAACAGATTCTGTTAAATTTAATTTAAATCAACTAAATTGTAATTTTTTACAAAGTAGAAAGTATTAAATGTTTAAATTAATTGTAGTGTTTTTTTATTTATAAATAAATAAAAATTCTAGAAGGTCTTAAAGTACATTAATTGTTTATTGTGATATAAAATATAAATTGAAAGATTAATATGACACACTTAAAATTTGAAGGCCTAATGTGACATAAAATATAAATTGAAAGCTTAATGTGATATACTTGAATCTTGAAGGCTTAATGTGTCATAAAATGTAATTTTGAGGCTTAATGTGATACATTTGAAACTTGAAGGTCTAATGTATAAGTTTAGTAAACTACATGATACTAAAGTGCATTTATCCCAAAATTTTATTGAGGAAAAATGATGGAAGAAAAAGATGAGAGAGATGAAATAAATGACTATTCTGTCTTTTAACCGAATTTTATTAAGGCAATGGTACTTTTTAAAATTTTTAAAACATGAAAGTCTTAATGAAAATTATACTAAACATAGGGGTATAAATGAAATTATCTAATTTTTTTATTTTTATACTGAGAAAAATATTGATCAAAAAATGCATCTCCTTGATAGTTTTGCATGAAATTATTAATATGCTAACTATATTGATTTAATATTACATGTGATTGTTAATATTGCTATTATTATGTTGTACACCAAAAATCTATGTTTTTCTTCTATACAATACTTTCCAAATGACAAAACTCACTCATATTATACTACTAGTCTACTACTGTATAACAATTTAAAAACAATGATGAAACAATTAAAAAACAAAAAAAATAGTACAAAACAATGATTATAATTTGACAACAAAAGAAAAAGATATAATTAAAAAAATATTTATTTTGTACCTGTAAGTAATATTTAAAAACATATCATTTTTAAATTTTAAAATAATTAAAAAATATTATAATTTTTATATTAAAAAAATCCATAATATTTTAAAAATATTTAAAAATAATTAATAAATATTTTTCAAAATTTTCATAGAATTTTCTACTATATTTTAAAAATTTCTATAAAAATTATAAAATTTTTAATTAAATTGTAAAGAAATTAACAAAAAAAATTTAACAGAAATATCGTAAAAATTATATCCATGATTTTTTTAGAAGTAAATATTCTTTCCATGGCATGGAAAAAATTAAATTCGTACAAATTTTGTAAGAATTATCGATTTTTTCATCTATGCACTTGGTATCGCGTGCATTGGTTTTGTCTAGTATTTAAGTATATCAAAAAATCATAAAAATAAACAAATAAAATAACTCTTTTTTTTTTTTTTTTTCAAACAACAAATTAATCGAAAATACTTGTTAAAGCAAATTAAAAACTTGTACTTACATGTACAATTGTTATTCCCAAATATTTTTTTTCATTTTCAGTTTTGTGTTTTTTTTCCCCGTTGGTCAGATACTAGATATCAATGACTTGGAAACGTTTTTTTTTTTCAATTACATCTTAATATTTTGCACAAACTACAACAGTGACTCCTCTAAAGTTCAAAATTGAAGCTTCATGTAGCCCCAAAAAAACAAAAACAAACTAACGAATTTTTAACGAGTAAAATAATAATTCTTTCCTAAAATAAACTTTGACTTAACCAAGTACGTGTAAACAAATTTTATAAGATTTTTGACACCGATAGTCTTTAAACTTTGTATAAATTTACAAAATGCCTATATATTTCATATTTAGCACTTATAGTTCTGAACTTAATAAAAATTAACAGCATCGTTTCAAATGTTGGCATCTATGCTATTTCAACTTAACTTACCAAAGACCGATGCTATCAACTTTTGTTAAATTCAGCGAACATGGATGTTAAATATAAAATACAGAAATATATAAATTCGTACAAAGTTTAGAAGATAACAGTGCAAAAAAGCTTTTATATAATTGTAATATACAAGTTCGAAGTTCCTCCTCGCACTATTATTTTGAAACTAATAATCATTTGCTAGCAGCCCCTAGCACAGTATACTTTTCTTGCAAATCTTGAATTTAAAAGAGACAGATTTTTTTTTTTAACAGAAATCATTTTTTTCTTGGTAATTTACAGCACATTTTCTCTGCAATATTTGGTCTTTTTTTTTTCTTTTACTTTTTTTGTAGAAAATATAAAAGGACTCAAAATGTTCTTTCGAAGCTAATAATCCTTTGCTAGCAGCCTAGCACAGTCTACTTTTCTTGCAAATCTTGAATTTAAAAGAGAAGAATTTAGAATTTTTTTTAACAAAAATCATTTTATATCTTGATAATTTACAGCACATTTTCTCTGTAACATTTGGTCTTTTTTTTCATTTTTCGTAGAAAATAGAAAAGGACTCGGAATGTTCCTCATGAGATGCGTTATTAATCAATAAAATAATGAGTCCCCTACAAACACAGTTAACACTCGTACCATTCATAACCAATAATATTCTGTAATTATTCTTGGTATCATACAAATAGTGTCCCTATCGATCCAGTCATCATCTTATTCCCTCCATTAATATTCGTGTTGTCTTTTAGTTAATGATAATTTATTGTTTGCTTAAACTTTTTTTTTTTTTTTTTTCTCTATGTCTCTCATGGGGACCATAGACAAAATTCCTCAACGAAAGCTCTTCACGAAAAGAACACAATGCAACTACCTGATTAAAATAAAGAACTACTTGCCATCCTGTCCAAAAATAACTCCAAACCCTAGTTTGAATCTATCTATTAAGTTATCCTGTAATCTGCAAATAAAAATAGCTGATTACGAATCACGAGCACCTAGCTCAGCTTATTGAAAGATTCAATCTAGGCCATGGTAGATATAAGCAGTTAATTTTTACAAACTTTTAAGCTCAAAGAACCTTATCGAGGTCGACATAAGAAAACAAAGCTGAAATTCCAATGGCCCAGAAGTCATTGCTTAGACTAGCTTCATTGGTTGGGTTGTCACAATCTGATACGGTTTTTTCAAACTGCTCTTTGTCTGTATGTGTGCATATTGCTCTAGTGGAAGAGATTCAATAAACTAGCAATTCCAGACCCAAAGAGTAAATAAACACTCTTGCACAATTAAAGTAAAGAAGTAATTTGAGAAAGAAAAAAAAAGAATACATAATTTATGGCACGCTTCATTTTCTGTGATAAGACCCACACTACACATGTGAAAGGGGTAATGATCTGTGCAAACAGAAAAATCTTATAGTATAATGCTAGAAGAAAATCAGAGAGATCATGGGGATCCAAAAGAAACAGAAAGTACAAAATGGAAGGTCTAGGGATTTAACCTTTCATGATTCTGCAGTTCCAGTAAACTCAGACCTATATTTGCATCCCCCAGCACGCAATGCAGCAGGATGTGCTCTCTCCCTATTGAATTGTAGGGTGGATTCTATACATGAATTGGATTGATTATTGGCATAATAAAAGATAAGGATGTTCTCCAGTGGATTCCTTAGATCCTCTCAGGCTCTCTTGAAGTTTACCTCCCCCATTATCTTCATAATAGCCTCTTCCGAACAAAATCCTTATCACTGTACCTCTGTAGGGAACTTTCTTAAAGATGTGTTAAAATAAGCTAGCACAAGGAGAACACTGGTGAATGTCACATATCCTGGCATAGCTATCACTTACTACTTAATAGTTCGTCTGACCATTCTAAGCACTCTTCTGGGTTGGCATAGAAATAGTCCTCCTCTTTAGGTCTGTCTGGGATAACCAACCTTTTAGTTGGGTTCCCCATGCGAACTGCATGAGATTTCTTTACAGCAGATGAGAATTCATCCCAACTCAGTGATCCACTATTGTACTGGTCTATCAAATCAACAAGAAGCTTTCTGTCCAACAATATTGTCCTCTTAAATCCAAGAAATCTGAGAAAGTATTAGCAAAAACAAGGTGTCATTTTCAACTACCAACTTGAACACAAAGAAAGGTCACACATAATAAAAACATTATTAAGAACCAGATTTGTAGAACCACTGGTCATAGTACTCGATTTAAAATAAAAATAAAGAAATGTCTATAAATGAAATTTAAAAAAATAAATTAATAAATAAAAATAAAAACAACAACAACAACAACACCAAAAATAAAGAAGTGAAAAGTGGCAGGGAATGAGATCGAAAATCAACAATCCAAGCCACTACTTTTGTCTAACATTTAAAGTGTAGCTTCTAACATGAAATCAGAACTGAACTTTTGATAGAACAGTCAGTACCTGCGATGACCTTCAACAACTTTAGCCATGTTTCCATCATATGTGGGAACAAAAATGTCACTCTCCAATGAAACAAGATAATCTAATGCAGCCATCTGGGATGAATGATTCTGAAAAAACCTAAGGTCTGATGATTCCAACAAAGTCTCCTTCCTTACCTGTTCAAAAACCCAACACAACATGTAAGACAGGAAACCCAAAAAAATAAAATAAGCAGATACCAAAATTCCAGAAGGTTACGATAAGCCTGTAACTTTCATCCACTTACCAGTTTCGGATAAGCCTTTGCAAGACTTGCCATTCTCTTCTCCCCACCATATATCTCACCTGCTGCTATATAAATTTGGATACTGGAATCAATGCCCAGTGCCCTCAATGTAAGAGCAGTTTCTTCAGGCGTCAGAGGACACAGACCATCTTTCCTTTTCAAGTCAGAACTTATTATTTTCTCTTTCCACCAGGGGTAAGCATACCTGTCAAGAAAAAAAAAAAAAATATATATATATATATATATATATATATATATAAGACTTATTGAGCTGTGAAATATGACTACATAGCTTAATTGATTGTTAAAGAAACAAGTAAAACACACCTCATTCTCGTCAACTCTTCCACCTCCTCATTGTTGCAACCTTGTGTACAGCCAGAAAATGCCAACATATCCATTTCATATCTAAGATGAAGCACTAGGAACGGACCATTTTGCCTTAAAAGCTTGATAACCCTTCTACCCAACTCCTCTATCTGAGAAGTGAATCTAAGAGCACTGAAGTTTACTCGGCATCGTAGCTTTTGAATCTCCAACGGTTGACCATTATTGGCAAGACGAGCATCAGTTCTATTAAGATGCACAACCTTGTACTTTTGTATAAGAGGAAGGATCTGAAGAAGAGAATTATAATAACAAACATTACCTCAGGAGTTACAAATATGTAAAATATAACACTACCAGTTGTAACTATTTTAAACATTCAAGCCAACATCTTAAGGTTTTGTTTAAGAGTTACCTCAGGAGTCACAAATATGTAAAATAAGAACTCACCTGATTATGGTAATAAGATATGTCAGACCAGCTAATTGGTGGCATGGTATAAATAATTCCTAGTTCCACTCTTCTCTTCATTCTAGGAGGCAATTCTTTCAATATGCGAACCTCATCTCTCAAGGATGTAATGAAATGATCCACATCAAATATGTCTTGAAACTCACTGGCACATTAAGGTAACAACATTTTGAAAACGTAAGAAACACAACTTGGACTCAGACTAAGGGAAAAAAATTACTTATCATTGTAGAACATAAACAGTCAATAGCTCTAAACATAATAAATATTTGACACACCTTGGGTCAGCCCAGAAGGAGGTTTTATCCAATTCAGGAACTATAAGTGTGACGTTTAAAAATCTAGCTATAGCAACCATGTCACAAATCTGCACGGGATAACAAAAATTGAAGAAATGAAACTGGTTCAATTGATGCTCAAACTAACATATAATAGTTATATCACTGTGCAGACTGCACTGGGCTAACAACTCACCGCTGCTCTCATTTGGTTAAGTCCTCCATTGCACGAAACCATCAGGTAACCATTGTTCTTGTAAACCCCTAGTCACAGCATAACATATTTCAGATTGAACTCCAAATTAAAAATCACCGATGAATTACTCGAAAGAAACAAGGAAAAAAGAAAAAAGGAAACTTAAAAACCCTGGGGGAGAAGAAGAGTAAGATCAGAATGAGAAACTTAGGAGTTAGGATAAACATGAAAAGGTTCAGATATCAAGAGACGAACTACTTCATCAAATCTTAAAGCAACTAAGATTTAAATACAGAGGAAAAATGTTTCACAATCGGGTAGTTTATTGGTATAATCTAATACCCATAGGGAGTATATCAAATGGAATTTTAGATAAATAAAAATAGTGATATCCTGGTCTGCACCAGTTTAAAATATCCCGAACTGATTAATATCAACAGGTCCTGTACTTCTGTTCTAAGTAATAACCAGTTGGTAATCAGTGATATCTTGGTCTGCACCAGTTTAAAATATCCCGGACTGATTAATATCAACTGGTTTTGTTCTAAGCAATAACCAGTTTCTAATCAGTGGAGCGGCCCATTTTCATGAGAACTATTAAGTAAATGAAAACCTTGCATCATTTGGAAGAAAGGGGCACATGCTTGAGCACTCATAAGCGCGAGTTTTGCACATGAAAGGTGAGCAATAATGTTCTAAGACCAATTTTATCACTTCTTAAGAAATTTGTTGGTATTGCCACTTTGACATAGACAGGTGAAATGAGAATTGAGAATTCTTCTGATATGCCATATCTCGATAAATAAATAAATAAATAAATAAATGGATTCCTTTTAAGAAAATTTGTACAGCCCCTCCAAAAGAAGAAATGAAATAAAATACTATGATTTTAATGTGTTCCAATTTCAGAAACCCAAAATAATTTTCATACTTCCAAACAATCTCGGTGAAGAAAGAGCAATACGTTCACACCAGCTGTCCAGACAGTGATAGGAAAAGGATCATAGTTTGCAAAAAAATTCTCAAACATATTCCCATTCGATTAAAAATAAATAAATAAACGAACTCACTCTTAGGAGGAAGAACTCGCGCCGGGAGCGATGGAGCCTTGTCTTGCAAAGCCGCAGCGGCGGCAGACTCCTGTGAGAAACAGGAAGGCCAGCCTTTCAAGACCCTAGGCCCCCACATGTCACCCAACGCCGTCAGCTGGACGATACAGGTCCAAAGCAAAATAGACGTTGTTGCGCGTATCATCCACAGCTTCATTTTGGACCTCGACGACGACGACATCGTCATCGAGCTCTTTAGCTTCTCTCCACCCAATGCCTTTAATCCCATCGTCCCCTCTCTTTGTTTCTTCTCTACCCTGCACATCAATCCTCCACTTTTTCTCTTCCTTCTACAATATTAACCATCCACTGCCTCTCCGTTTTGGCTCACTTAGATTCTCATCAAATTAACATCAATGCCGGATCGAAATTTAAACAACTAAAAATTCCAAAATTTCAGCGAATTAATCAGATTCCATTCAGAAACAACTTCCTTTTTCGAGCTGTTTTATGTACGGAAACAAAACAAAAAAACAAAAACAGACGAAAAACCAAGATCCAAAAATCCAACCTAAAACACACCGAACACTACCACATTGAACAACTGCTCCAAATATTCTCTCAACATACGCCTCCGAATCTCTTCTAATTCTCTAGCATTGCAAAAAACCCAATCTTCGCCGGTTACCAAGCCGTCGGTGCGAAGATCTTTGACAAATTTCTCCGCTGAAATGGAACCGTAATGGAAGCTTAGCTACCACCACGATCCAATGAATTTCCCGGCGTTACAATTTTGCCGGAGAGTCTTGCCGTTGAGGGCCGGCGAGCACAGAATAGAGTTCGATATATATATATATAGAGAGAGAGAGAGACAGAGAGAGAGAATTGACGAGCCCGTGAATGAATACGCGTGGTGGCCAAGAGAGAGTGTGCAATGTGAGAGGTAGTGGATGCGGGTGACGTACACCGCTGGATCAGTGGCTTAACCGTGGTTAGGTTCAGATTTAACTACAATTAAGACTCCGAGGAGCTGAGGCCCTAAGGGGGGTTAAAATTGAAGCAACCAATAAATGCGAGCCAGCTAAATGCCGATACTGCTGGGCCCACGGGAATTAAGGTTTTCTCAGATGTGTCAACGATCTGGCTCTGGATAACTGACACGTGGATTAAGCGATGGTCAGTTCTCGCGGAGTCCGTATGAGTTGGTAGCTTATTGCTCGCCGTTTCATTCGGACTCATATAACCTGCTGTCGATACGCCGACAATTTATCACGAGATTTTCCCTCCCTTTGATTTCGCCGTCAACATTCTCTTTTATTTTTTTGGTCAATTATATTCTCTTTTATCTGATTCACCTAATTACTGTTTTTTATTTTTTGGTAAAATCCTAATTACTGTTATTTTGTTGCTGTATTTTGTGAATAAATGTATATCATTTATGGTATAAAAAATATTTTACCAACAAATTTTTATTAAAGAAAAAAGGTTTAGCCACAAAATTTACAGTTTTTATTCAAAGTATACGAAAAAGATGAATCACCTTCGTATGGTTGCAAAGCCTTTTGACATTCCTTGTTTCACTTTGGGAATTGACATTTCTACACTACTATAAAATACGGTAAAAAATAACGGTGAAAAACTAACATTTTAAATATTTACACGATGGACACAAACCGTCATTTAATTAAGCGTCATTTATAATCATAAAACATAGACGACGGTTAAAAACCGACGTCTAAAACATTATTACGACAGACCACACCGTCGTCTAAAACCATACCGAAGTCACGTAGACGCCATGCGGCAAATATATAAATGACGGTTTATATATAAAACTGTCATCTATACTAAACATAGACGATAATTTATACATATAAACCGTCGTCTATGTTTAGTATAGCTATTTTTATTTTTATTTTTATGAATTTTATTATTTGTTACTACTAGTGATCATTATTAATAGAATTGTAGCAAATTTTTATTTAAATAATTTAATTCACTTTATTTTTCAATACTAAAATTTAATAAGAAAAATTGAACATTTTAAACCGTAACCGTTTAAAATGGTACATAGCATATAGGTCACACTGATGATCTATCACCAGATATAATAAATAATTTTTTTTTCTTTTTTTTATTTCATTTTATATTTATTAATATTTAGTTCTTTTTTCCCTTTTTAGTTAAGAACAACCTTTGAACAAACTAATATATGCCATATAAGATAGAGACATATTGCATATACCACCCTTAAGGTTTAGTGATATTATATTCGGACCCTTCATATTAGAGTAATTACAGGAACCACCTCTGTCGTTAGCCAATCATTCAAAAATTGCATTATCTCTCCTACATGGCCTGTGAAAATACTACTATACCTTCAGGATATTGGAAAATATGATTTTTTAATTGAAAATTGTTGCAAATTTTTAAAAAGTAGATATGACCGTTGAACAATGGCTATTAAGTTGCATTCACACCCCTTAAAGTTAACAACTGCCAATACATGTAGCTATATCTTATATTAATTTGCAATCGCACCCCTTCACAGGCAATAGTAGCCAAAAATGCATGTCTAACGACTAATAACTTTACATTTACACTCTTTTGGCCTCAAAATACTTATAAAATCATCCATTATAGCCATAACAACATATATATTCCAAATAACCAGCAATCACAGCAAACTTTAAATAAAAAAATACTCATATACATATTCCTCATACAACAAAGTATGGCTTCATCAAGTGGTAGCAGTCAAATTAATGGAAGATTGATCAAGTTTAAAAATTGAATATATTATTGTGCAAAAATAGCGGATGTAAGGATCTCTGAATCAACAAATAACCATCTAAATTATATTTTTTTTGCTTACAGGAAAATTGCAGGTATTACTCATTTTGGACACCTAATTATGATGAATATATGATACAAGATGATGTAGATAGTGAAGAGAGGCAGAGAGGATTGAAGCAAGATGTAGAAATGTGTAGAAATATAGATATAAAAAATTTGTATGCAATGGTGCAAAATGTAGAAGCAATGCAACATATATTTAAAGTTATGATGCTTGTAAATTTAGTACTTTTTAGCATATCAATAGCTGTAATTACATATGCAATAAATGTATGAGATATAACAACAATATTCAAGAATAATAAAACATTTTCATTTCATACTTAAGTGCATTCATCAGTTTGTTCAAAAGCAATTACATGTCTTCTACTTAGGACATAGACCAAAGCAATGTCAAAGGGGATGCAACCCCAACCTATGCCTACCATATACACACTATCATGTGTGCTGTGTCTAAAAACAATAGGGTGACACAGCCCTATACCATATGCATAATATGTACCCATATAATTTGAATTGAAGAAACAATTTGCATCCAAACTTGGTAACAAATTGTATGCTTCAATACACCAAAAGAGTTCAAAACATTCACTTAAATATATATTATATTAACCTAATCACAAAAGTAAGGAGACTTTGATGCCTCTCTTTCAAAGTCTTACTACTTGTTGGGTTGCTACTGATGGGGCTAAGAGGTGGATGTGGAATGTTACGGCTGAGAGGTAGAACATGCTTGCTGGGTTGAGGCTTGAGCATTGCCACGAGCAGAATTTCCCTAAACAAGTAAATTTAATCAAACAATGACAATTATATAAACAAAACTAACATTGTTAAGCTAAAAAAAATTAAAATTGAAGTTAGTTTATGTGTGTGTCTTTGTCTCTTTGGGCAAGATCTTTTATTATGGCCAAATGCTTCAGGTTCCCTTATCCTTGCCATCTTTGGCCTACCCGGCCTCCTTTTGTTTTATGGGGGATGCACTGGGTCTGCATTAATATCAGACCATATAGATTCATCAGGTATTGGCCTAATCATTCTACTATAAGTTTGCAAATAAGCGGCCCTTGTCAAACTGGAGTGCACATATGGTATAGGACTAATCCACCTATAACCAATACATGCCATGGTGCGTTTGCATGGAATACCTAATATCTACCATGCTCCACAGTCACACACACTTTTGTCAAGGTGTACAAGCACTGTTTTTGATTGATGGAGAACCTCAAACTCATCATTGTCTGCCCAAATCATTCTTATTTGTCTCCTTTCCTTTTGTAATTTGATAATTTTGATTTGGACAACTGGTGGAACCTCTACCTGCCAATCATTGGCATTGAGTTCTCTCTTCTTCAATCTCTTCATAATATTTCTCCTCAAAATACTCCACCAACTGTATGGGTCTGCTCTTATCTGTATCAATCTAACTGATGAAAAATTCTGCTCCAATGTTGAAAGGGAATCTCACTTGCCCATTAATAAGCTTCCACTTCTACCTCTTTGATGCTTTCCATTAAAGCATTGAAGTCTAGGACATTGGTGACCCTAGCAACTATCCAGAATAGGTTTCTAATCTTTACCCCAGGAAACCTATTTTTGAAGTTGGCAAATATATGCCTAAAACATAATAAGTTCTTAGCATTGGGAAAAATCTCTGTCAAAGCTTTCAAAACACCTTTTTGTCTGTCTACCATGAAACTGATGATCCTACTTTCATGAACTCCTATATATTCATTTATCAAATTTAGGAACTAGCTCCAGCTATTATAATTTTCTCCTTTAGAAATACATAAAGCCAAAGGAAATAAGATATTTGCATCTAATGCAACATCACTTAACAGTACTCCACCAATTTGTCCTCTTAAGTGGCACCCATCTAAGCCAATAAATGGCTTACAACCCTTCAGATATCCATCTCTTTGAGGAGGAAAACTTAGAAAAAAACCTTTGGGATACAGGGTTATTAGAAAGTTGGTTCCTATGGACTTTAACTTGTACCATTGTTCCAGGTAGAGGTGTAAAATGGGCCGTGGCGTGCTAGCCCGGTCCATTTAAAAGCTGGTACATTCGTGCTCGTGCTGTGTTTGTGCTAGCCCATTTATTTTTCGTGCCATGCTTGTACCAGCACATTTAGTTTTCGTGCTATGCCAAGCGTGCTATGGGCTTAAGCACTATGTGCTCGTACCGTGTTCGTGCTAGGCACATGTCGTGCTCGTGTCAGACACGGATCGAGCTCGTGCCTGTGCCAATTATATGTTGCATATTTTTTATAATATAAATTATATAGATGAATAAAAATTATTCAAAATAAATATTAGAAATAAATTAAATTAACAATCAAATAGTATATTTTATTTTTTAATTGGTAGATAACACAATAAGTATTTACAACTAAAAAAATAAAAATATATATTAATAGTTTTATTTTATATATTTCATTCCAAATCAATATTCGAATTTAAATCTACATTTGAAATATAATCAACTAAGTCATCCTTCCAATTTTTAATTCTAGATCTTTCATCTTCCCAATCTTTCATGCATATAAGACAATCTAAAATGTTTGGTGTTAGCCTTGTTCTTCGCTCATCCAATACTCGATTATAGAATTTAAATCTGCATTTGGTCTGCCACGTGCCTGTGCCGTGTTGGGCCTGTAACTTGCCTGTGCCGTGCCTGACCTATTATAGAATCGTGTCATGCTAGGCACTGTCCATTACTTGCTTCATGCTCAACATGGCACGGTTTGTAACGTGCTGTGCTCAATTTTAACGTGTCGTGCTTGTGCCGTGCTCGTGTGGCCCGCCCATTTTTACACCTCTAGTTCTAGGATTGTTGCTCTTCAATGTATTACCATACTTGTGAAGCTTAGCATAGTTGTCACCATGATTACTACATAACCTTGTCAAGCATCTACTATTGGCCATATACAACATATGCTTAGGAACAACCACTCCACATTGTTCTCTCATATCTTCACTCATATCCTTAATCTTAATATCAGGATTAGTCCTAATTTTATTCTCAAATTTTTAAGAAATCCATTCACAAATAACCAGTGGATTTTTTGTAACAATACAACAATGAACACCATTGAGTATCTTAATTTGAAAAGTCTTTACATCTGGCATTGGAGATGAGGATTATGATGTAACTGTATTATGACTATTTAATGATTAATGCATATTTGAGTTTGATTCATGTTTAAGGTTAATATTTTATCGTAGTTCTTAATGCTTCCATGAAAAGGTGGATTGATTAAGTATTTATATTGGCATAGAAATAAGGGATATAAGTATGGATGGGTAATAAAATACATGGTTATAGAAATATTGCATGACTTAGTGACAACTTTAACATGATTTATTGGGTTTGCATGTTTTAGGGCTTAAATGTCCGTATTTATATTAGGGATAATTAAATACGTTGTGCTTGCTAGATTAGAATGCATTGAGAAATCAACTTCTAGTCATATAAGGTTCAAAGAGGGTTAACCTATGAATCTATAATGCATTAGGGCTAAATATGAGTAATAGTGGTGAAGTCATAATCATCGTTTTCTTAAAATCTTGATAAACTACTTGCTGCCTTGTTCTTGTTTTTAATATTGCTTTTATTTTAATTCATGCTTGGATACACACAACAATCAAACAAATTCTCTTTTAATTTTTAAAGTTTAATTTACAATTTATTTAATTTTAATACTAGAGACATTATTCCTCGTGGGATTGATATCAGTTTTCTTTTTAAGAATCCACTTTATTACTTGATGATTCGTGCACTTGCGACTTAATCTAAAATATATCACAATAAGTTTTAGGCGCCGTTGCCGGGGAATAATTATTTCTAGTTTTGATATCAATTTTCTTTTTAAGAATCCATTTTATTACTTGTTGATTCGTGCACTTGCGAGTTAATCTAAAATATATCACAACAAGTTTTTGGTGCCGTTGTCTGGGAATAATTATTTCTAGTTTTGATTTTGAATTTATTGTTGATTTAATTACTGTTTTAATTTAATTTCTGCTTTTGTTTTTGTGTTTAGGTTTTGTTTTAGCCAACAAAGAACAACAACTGGAGAGCTTTCTTGGATCCAAAGCAATCAAATTCGAGTTTGAAGAAGGAGGTAATCGAAGTCAATAAGTTTTTAATTTTTTTGTGTTTTCCATTTTATAAAAGAAAAACAAATATTTTACTGTTTTGCTTTAGTTTTAGGTTTTTGATTCACTACTTTTGATTTTTGTTTAGTTTATTATTTGTTTAATCTTTAGTTTCACTTTTTTTCTATAAAAAATAAAAAAATAAAATCTGAAAACAGGATTTAAAAAGAAAAAAATACTGCATTTATTTTTTGCTTACTGTTTTGATTTGGTTTTGCTTACTGTTTTGATTTATTTTAGTTTCTGTTTAGTTTTTGCTTTTGCTTTATTTTTGTGTTTACTTTGAGTTTAATTTAATTTGCATCTAGCTTTAAGTTGTGTGGGTTAATTAGATTGTTTTATTTCAGTTTTTCTATTTAGTTTTAGTTGCTGTTTTTCTGTTTTTAGTTACTGTTTTTTTTNTTTTTTTTTTTTTTCAGTTTGTTTCTTTTGTTTTATTTTATGAGTTTTAATTCTGAACCTGAATTTTCTTAGAGAGATATAAGGAGATTAAGGATAGAAGAGGTTAGAAAGAATTTATTTAGAAATACCAATAATAACATGGAAAACCAAGGTAACCCAATAGTTCTTGAAGTTCCTAATAACCAAGGTTATAGATCTATAAGGGATTATGCTGCACCTAGAAGAGTTTAGGATATGTCATGTATTAGGATACAGCCTATTGATGCACCTAGCTTTGAGGTCAAACCTATTACCATGTCTATGCTTAACAATTACCAATTTGGAGGGTTACCAAGTGAGGATCCTAACAAACATATATCGAATTTCTTTGATGTATGTGAGTTAGTGAAGTATAATGGTATTACTAAGGATGTTGTTAAACTTAGGTTATTTCCTTTTACTTTAAGGGATAGAGTCAAAATTTGGTTACAATCTCTATCCCCTGGGAGTATTGTCACTTGGGATGATTTAGCCTTTAAGTTCCTAAACAAATTTTTCCCACCTATTAAAACTACCATGTTTAGGAATGAAATTAGCCTTTCCACCAATTTGATGGAGAATCTTTATATGAAGCTTGGGAGATGCTAAAAGAACTACTTAGGAAGTGTCCACACCATGGGATGCCCATTTGGAGTCAAATCCAAACTTTTTATAATGGGTTGAATTATTTAACAACAAATAATGTTGATGCTGCTACAGGTGGTGCTTTAATAAATAAATCCCAAGAGGATGCATATGAACTATTGGAGGAGATGGCAATCAACAACTCATAATGGGCAAGTGAAATGAGCCAAAACCTAAAGAAGACCATGGCTGTCCATGAAGATGATAAGATATACAAATTGAGTTGTCAAGTTGCATTGCATACAAAAGCAACTTGAAACCTTGGGTTCCAAGAATTATAATAATATTTCCAATATTTCTAATATTAATTGTTGTAAATATCGTGGGGATAATCATGAAAGCATACATTGTAATTTAGGAAATTCTAATGAAACTAACGATTTTAATTTTGTAGGGAATTTTCGACAAGGCAATAGCAACAACAACCTCTTCTCCAACACTTTCAATCCAAATTTTTCATGGAGAGACAATTCGAACACCCAAAGAGGACAACAAAGAGGAATCTATCAAATTCCATCTCAACAACATCAACAATTCCAATCCTCAAATTTCTAGAAGACTTTTCAATCTCAAACTCAATCTCATAATTCTTCTCTTACTACTATGTCTTTACTTGAGCAATCGATGATAAAATGAATGATATTTCTAGTGCATTAATGCAGGACACTAAGGCAAAAATTAAAGGTTTAAAGAATCAATTGGAGCAACTAGCTCAAGCTTAAGTTCCTAATCCGCAAGAGAAGCAAAGTGACTTAGAAAGATTAGTAAGTCAACTTGCTGGATTTCAACTCGAGACAAAGAAAGAGTTTTCAAGCTTCATGGTCAAAACGGAGAACCAATTCAACACTCAAGTTGGTGCCATTAAAGGACTTGAAACTCAAATAAGCCAACTAGCAAACATGTTTCAAAGAACACAAGAAATCCTCCCAACCAATACTGGAAAAAATCCTAATGAGGTAATGTCTATCAATTGGCAAGATGGAAAACAACTAACTAGTTCTTTTGATGTGCTGCTAAATCATTTGGAAAATAAAGAGGACATAGATTGCCAAGAAGAGCCAAAAGTCATAGCTGAAGGGGAAACTGAAACACAAGGTTTGAAAAATGTTTCCAAGGTTCAAGTTGAGGTACTGAAGCCTCACGTTTCTAAGTATATACCTCATCATACTAGAGGAGGCCCTGGAAGAGGAAAATAATCAAAAGATGAGCTGCTGCTCGTGGAGGAGAAAAGAGAAAAGAATTGGGAATACAAGCAACACCCACCACCACCACTCCCAAATAGGCTTAAGTAGAAAAATTTAGACTTTCAATTTGGAAAATTTCTAGATGTTTTTAAGAAACTGCATGTTAATATCCCTTTTGTAGATGCTCTAGAAAATATGCCAAATTATGTTAGGTTTCTAAAGGAAATTATGAAAAAGAAAAAGAAACTAGGAGGTCATGAGATGACAATTTTGAATGATGAGTGCAGTGCCATATTACAACACAAGCTACCACCAAAATTAAAAGATCCAAGGAGTTTCTCTATTCCTTGTCATATTGGTCATATTAAATTTTCTAATGTTTTATGTGATTTAGGAGCTTCCATAAATTTAATGCATTATTCTTGTTTCAGGAAGCTTGGACTTGGAAAAGTAAAGCCCACCTCAATCTCTTTACAAATGACAGACCGTACCATCAAGAAACCAAGGGGAGTACTCGATGATGTAATTGTCAAAGTCCATAAGTTTTACTTTCCCATGGATTTTGTGGTATTAGCTATGGATGAGGATGGTGATGTACCTTTGATTTTTGGTAGACATTTCTTAGCTACTAGTCGTGCTTTAATAGATATAGAAGAATGTAAGATTACCTTTAGGGTTGGTAGCGAAAAGGTGACTTATAATATCTACAAATCCCCTCCTTATCCAAACGATGAATGTTGCCATGAGAATAGGGTTTTGGAGCCAAAATTTGTTAGAGAAAAATAAAAAAAAAATAGAATAAAGGATCACATGGATTATCGTTTATTAAGAGTTGCTTTGGAGGTGGAAGCAACCAACAAATTGATCCTGGATGAGCTTCATAAGAAAGTCAAGCTAAAGACTTGAAACAAGCGCTTTTTGGGAGGCAACCCAAAGTTTAAAGGTATTTTTAATATTTTAAATTTTAAATTTCTTTTTAGTTGTTTTTGTTTTGTGTTTTAGGTGTCAAAGAAGAGAAAATCAAAGGAGAAGCATAAAGGAAGAGTGATTGGTCAAGGGAGTTTCATAAGCCTAAACTTTGCAATTTAATTGCATTTCATCAAATGGGGGAGCTTTCTTAACCTTTGCTTTTTATTATGTTTATTTTTCTGTATTATGAACATCAAGGGCTATGATCATCTTAAAGTTGAGGGTGGGTTCTATTTGTTTGAATTTTTTCTTCTTTAGTTTTTAGTTTAGTATTTAAAAAAAAAAACTGTTTTTGTTGCTAAATTTTTTTGTTTTTAGTGTTTTTTTTAGCATATGTAGATGAGCCTATGACAAGAATATGATTGTGAATAAATTGATTCTTAGGTAGTGGAATTGTTTTTGTGTATTCTCTAATGCCTAAAGTTAAGTTCACATGTTATTACTTTCAAAATTATTTTGAGCACTTTATTACATATGTATGATTTTGATTGTATTTGGAGAAGGTTTGCATTAATTTAGAGTGATTATTTTTTGTGAACTCTAGAACTTGCATAATTATTGTTTGAGGCAAAATCCTAGAGAGATGCATTACTTTGAATATGATTTAGGCCATCTTTGTTTTGAGATTGAGCATTTCTAGCTTACCTTTGAAATATTTATCCGTTAGTTCCTTATTTGAGCCATTTTTAGGATGCATAATTGATTGCATATTAAAGCATTTTTATTCATTAAGCCACAATGACTTACCTCTTATGCCTAAATATATTTTTCCTACCTTATACACATTTATCGAAGAGAGCTTATGTTGAAATTGGATATATGCTTATAAATTGTATTTGGTGGAGTGAAGTAGAAGATAATTATGTATCTTTGATGTTGAAAAAGAAGTTCAAGCAAGGTATGAAAAAGAACAATTTGGGGTTTGAAAGGTTCTGGTGGGATCTTCCTCAGGCGGGGCCTCTCCGGAGAATCTGGAGGGATTTCCGGGGCGGGTCCTGTCAAATATATATAAATATAAAATGATGCTAAAATTATACTTACAGTATAATGTAACTGAAACTGTAGTGTGGATGAATCGATGTTTATTATTTTTCTCATCATCATGCATATATAATATGCACACACATGACTTGAGGGTTGCAATGGTGCCTACAAAAAAATTAATTTAAAATATTAATATACACAATTTCTAATACTTTAACATTAATGCAATAAATAATTAATATATTTTACCTTTCCGCCTCACCAACTTAATTTTTTATCCTTCGACTTTTGCAACTTCAGCCTATTCCATAATGTCCAAGCTCTATATATGTATCATTTTATAAATTAAAAAAAATTTAATCACTAAAATTGACTTACTTATTTTATAAATTAACTTATTTATTAATTGCTTGAAATCATCTCGAGCTTAAGTGCCGACAGAATCAAAAAACTAAACATACCCCAAGTACAAGTCCACGACACCAAGCGTCCAATGAGCACTAAAATAAATGTTAATATTAAAAATATATAATATACTATATATATTTAAGAAAGTAATAATTTTGCATATAATTAAATCGTACCGACAATGAAATGGAATAAGCCATATCCTATTGAAGTCATACTCATCTTTCCACCGTTGAACCAAAATATCAACCTGGGATGCCAACGTATCAGGTCCAACATTTTGCACCACACGTGGATCAATAAAAGCATACAACATAATCTTTGAAGTGCAGATCATATGTTCATACAGCTTCTTACAAGATAAAAATCATGACAAATATAATTAAAGTAGATTTTAAAAATCAAAAAAATTATAACTTCAAATATTAATGCGCATTACTTCATATGGAGCAAGACGCAATCAACACCTAAGTCTTGCATCTGACAAAATATGTTGATATCGTCATGTGTCAGCACTCTGGGATGATAATTGCCTATCATATTCCTCCTTATGTTGAATTGAAGTTGTGTGACACTTGGTTGGTTGAAAAAGGCAGCAGCTTCCATCTTCATCAGTCTTAGCTTTGGTGGCAAGTCAGCGGTGAAAATATCAACTTGACTTTCAATGGCTGGTGGAGATGCCCGTGAATGATACGAATGTGGCAAACTATTTGAGTTTGAATGAGCTTTTGCCTTTCCTTTTGATGCTCGTTTTGATATCTCCAACAGGTTTGACAGGACCCATCCCACCAGGGTCCTGCCTGCGTGACCTAATGTTACCACTAAGCCACAAGCAGTCAATAAAATTCGTTACACTACTATTCCAAAGCTGACGAAACCAACAGACTAAAAGAATTTTTCTACTGCCGGAAATTTTATTAAAAATTTCGACAGCATTTCGACTGTTTTCTAACACTCCCCAAAATGCTAAAAGTCATAACCTGCAGGAAGAACATTTCTATACAAAATTTATTCTACCAGCATGCCTTTCCCACACAAATAAACCACATTTCAGTACACAACCCAACACTTAAACAAATATATTGTCTAAGTACGGTGTAGCTGGACTCAGTCTAAAACTGAGCTGCCGACATACCCTTTTTACAAGGGATCAAGCTACCTATAGTTCCGATCGCATATTCACGCTAAATATGCCGCATCTGATGCAATTACTATTAACCCTTCTCAACAATTTAACAATTACTATTAACCCTACTTGGCGGCATAATCCCTCGCCAAGCAGCTCTCAATCACCAAATCATTTATTCTAGGGAACCATAACACAATATATAAATTTTGCACATTGTGCATTAATCAATTTACACCAATTTCCATATTTTCAATCACAACAATTCAATTTAAAATAAACGTTCCCAAAGTAATTTATTCATTATACCCAAATCCACATACGCAATCCAATCGATTCTCAACAATCAAACCGTAATTCAACTAAATTCGAACACAATTCTTTTAGAAATTTACCCACCATACTCAGTGCAGTAATCACATAATATATATAATTTTTTTTCCACAATTTAATATATAAATTTCACACAATCAAACTGCAATTCAACTAATTTCAACCCACAACACTCTTAGTAATTATTTAGTATTCACGGAACTCGGTCACAAATATAAATATATATATGCATATATATATTTATACCACAATTCAACTCTCAATCATAACAATTTAGTTAATTTAACAATAACCACACACACAACGATTTAATATAATTATTTTTCGTAACCATTTTTCATATTCAC